>JANQBM010000004.1:14348138-14363163 GCA_025594535.1 Erythroxylum domingense | reverse complement strand
TTGTTTTTATATGCATATGAAATGATCCTGTGGTTAACATGATTTAAGTAATTGTGTTGTTTCTTCATAATCTAACAGAATAGAAAATATTTGCCGGTAAATTAGCGAAAGAAAATTTGTACTCCGTCGCCAATTATTACCTATGGGCATTTTTCCGATTCATTCTGTTGGTAAATTTCGTTACTAATTTAGCTTGCCAATAGAAAATTTTCACATTTTATTAGTAATTTTTGTCGCTAAAATTTATTTTTCTTTTAATATATCATATTAAAAATTCTAATAAATAATAATTAATCAAGATTGAAGAATAATTAAAATAGTTTAAATTTAATATCGACGATTGAGTTGCCAGTAGATCCTTGATTTCTACTGCACCCAACAGATTTCTTACTCAAATGTGGCACTAAGTCCTCCAATAAAGGTAGGAGAATATTTTAAATTATGAGCAAAATATATTTTTGTAAGAATCTCGCATAGAATATTTTAAATCATGATCAAAATATATTTTTGTAACAATCTCGCATAGTTTTTCTCTCATTTTGTTTATATTTGATTATAGTCTAAAGTTTTCACAAAGACGTAAACTACTTTCTATTCGCCAAAATATTTCCTCCTTAAAATTGGCACGAGTGATTATATTGCTCGTAACTTTTTTGGTGTGTTTTACAGACTTATTTAATATTTATTTCTATTAGAATTTAAGTTTTCAACAAATATTATCATCTTTAATTAAGTTTAAATCGTAGGTTGAGATTAAATTTTGTGTGTAGTTTTTTAAACTCGATGGAACCTGACAATGAGACTAAGAAGTGAAATTAAAATATTTAACCAAAAGTCTCCAAATTTGTTAACGTGAAGTTGGAAGAAAACGGCTGCTATCCATGAGAAATGCTATCACGTGATATACGTGATCCAACATGTCCTCAACTGTTTTTCTTGTATGTTTCTTCCTTCTCTAAACGCAGGTGATGGTGTTGACTTTCCGTTCCCCTTCGTCTGCTGACTCGACGCACAGTTACTTGCGACTTTCTATTCCTCTTCCCTTGCCATGTGTACGAGTAATTAGCTGTATTTGCTTTGACTTCCAATTCTTATTTAATCAAGCTCAATGATTAATGACCCTGTTAATTAAACATTTGCAATCATTTAGATATGGAATCGATTATTATCAGCCATTTTAAATTTATGCTGCATCTAACTACACTTAATTAACAGTCTGACGCAACCCACGTACGCTGAACATCGGCAAAGTTGATGCATCAGTTATTTATTTTCCTAATTAAGGAGGTCCTTCTCGTAATGTTGCATAGTGGATTACACTTTGAAGTGGATCTGTCAAAGTTCACAAGCATCTTTGAAGACCTCACTTTAATGTTGTAAATGAAAATTCCTTTAATTCACAAGCATCATTGAAATAATATGATTAGAAAGAAAGCTATTGATTTCATTTTTTGTTAATCTAAAAAAATATTTTTCCATTTGTTTAGAAGTGATCCAAGTGTGAAAGCAAATTGTTGACTCCTCAATCAGTAATATTAAAAAAATTAATGAAATTGATTCATCAACTTCAATTATTAAACAGCGAGTTAAATAAGTTGTTATATTCTAATATCATTTATAAAAAAAACCATTGTGTCTACAATCATTGATGTTAAGAAAGTTACGTGTTGAATTTAGTTCCTCACCTTGCATTATAGTATTGCAAATCAAAAGATTACTTTTGATTAGAAAATAGTATATATGAGGAGAAATTTGACCGCTGTTGAAGTACCGAGGCATTATAGTGCTGCAAATTCGAAATATTACTTTTGATTAGAAAATATTGTTCGTGAGGAGAAGCTTCGCCGTGATGTTGATCTAGGACTTAGAAAATTTTAACAACTAGTTAAATTATTGAGTTTAAATAAAACAAATGAATGTACTTATCCTGTAATTCTATCTTCTAGAAATTGTGAATTGATATCTAAAAAAATCTTTAAAATTATTATTATTATCTTTTTTTGGTTTAAAACTTGATGTGATCTACAGGTGACATGTATATACCAAAATTCATCTAAGTCGTCCATTGTAATAAGTAAATTAAAAGTAGATGGATGAGACTTCACGTGAACAGAGGTATTCGGAACAAAAGATTTTGTTCCATACATGAGATAGATACATAAGTTACCAGTTACATGGAAATACAAGACTTAAAGCGGGCGACTGAAGGCAAGTATTCCAGAGGGTCCATGGATGGAACCGAGGGTGGCTAGTCATATTAGAGAGTAAAAGTTAGAATGCCTATTAGCCACATGTATATCTAATTCTTAATGAGCGGGGTAAGATACTAACTACTTTTAAAACGTTAACCAAGTACCTAATTAAGAGATATTAATTATTTATTGTTTTAGAAGAGTTATTAACTATCTAATCAGGAGATATTGATTCTAAAAGAGCATTAATAAATATTTTGCACATAACTACCATGGCATGAACAGAAGAGTTTTTTTCAACGACCCCCTTCGTAGTTTTCGGCAATAATTCCATTACTTCTTTTCCAACGCCTTCAATTTTTGACACGTCAAATATATATTGGGTTTGCAATGAATTTGGTTTGGTTTTCATTTTAGCTTTGATATAATTCAGAATATCAGGCATTGCTTCTTATAGGAATCAATCGAATTTTGTTTGCTTCTCAATTTTTAAAAGGCACTAGATTATTGACAAACTTGCTAAATCCCAGAATCATCTATAGCACATTTTTAAATATTGATACGATCAAATTATAAAACTTTTTATATATTTGAACAAACCATTACTGCCAGTGATTAAGATAAATATTCGTAGTTCAAACAATTTTTTAGTTATTGAAAATACGTGCCAAGAATCAATTTTTAATGTCCTGAAGAGAATCAAGATCATTAATATGTGATGTTGATTCTAGTATTACGAGCAATAAAGGTTCAATCCATATTACATAATGTCTTATACTATATTTAAAGTTTTAATTTCTGTCTTATATACGATAAAGTCGAGATAATCTAACCTTGAGATTGCACTTCATGCTTTAATTTCCAACTTAACTAAGAGAAACTCTTTTCAACCAACCATGTCTAGAATTCACGAATGATGCTTACAAATGGTCAAAATACAAATTTGAAGATGCAACAGGTATAATAAAATTAATTTATGTTTCTTACAAACTATTTATTTGTTCTACTTTTTACTTAAATCGGAAACAGTCTCTCTATTATTTAAAAACAAGGCTGCTTATTATCGGGATTCTTCAAATTTCAGGTATCAACATATATAACTTTCACTAGGTTGTTGTTTTACTACTTTTCACTCAAATCCCAATCATTGAGAACAAATTTTACCTTGTTAAACAACCTATGGGCCCTCTAACTGTTATAGCAACTAAGCATCTAAAACTCCTCAAAGTAAGTTTAATCTTTATTTGGGCATTGGACAAATGATAAGAAGCATTTAGTTAACAATAAATGTTAAGATTCTCTCTACTTAATTCACCTCTCTAAAACTAAATGAATTCCCAATATTCATAACATAAGTTAGTGCCTTTAAAATACTACACAAGTCAACCTAGAAATTTACTACACTACATTATTGCAAATAACTAAAACATATTAGTATATTCCCCATCTTTTTTTTGATAATAAAGATAAATGTTTTTCTGTGTATATATATTTATATCAAAAGCCTCTTTATTAATAAACATGTTCACATTTCTCCTCATATTAAAGTTTTAAGTTTTGAGTTTTAAGTTGTCTTTTAGATGGTCCTTTACAGATTTTGTTGCTGTCGGCTGCACCAAAGTCAAGAAGGGTTGTTGCTAACTATACAAAGTTAACAAATGCAAGAAGAAAGAAGAAGAAAAATGAAGACCAGTCAGCTGTAGCTGGCTAAATGCGTTAAGGAGGCCTATAAATAGGCCTTCCCATATCAGTTTTCATTGATCCCAGAAGTCTCTCTTCTTCCATTTAATTTCTACAGTTTAGAAAATATTTCTCCTATTTCTTAAGAAAATGTTTTTCCTTGTAAAATAGAGAGATGTTGTAACTCTTAAATATTTTATAGTGAAGTTTCTTCTTTTTGCATGTTGTTTTTACCCTAATTTGTTTGGGAGTTTTTCATATAAAAATTTGTGTGTTTATTTCTTCAGTACTACTTTTTCAATCCTATTTGGCCACGGACCTACTCTAATCCAGTTAATTTTTACAACAAGTGGTATTAGAAACAGGTTAAAAAATTAACTAAGAATGGTGGCAATGTTCTTGCATTTAATTTTGAATTAACACTGTAGCTGAGCTATAACAATTGGGGTACTATTCACGTATACGATACTATTCATATATTTGAGTACTATTCATACATATGGGTATTATTCACGTGAAATAGTGGAAGCTGAGTTCTGTTCGTGATAGAAGCAACGGTGGCAAAATTTGAGATTGAGAAGTTCAATAGAAGTGATTTCTCATTGTAAAAGTTTAAGATGAAGACCATCTTAAGAAAAGATAACTGCTTAGTTGTCATCAGCGAAAAGCTGACAACATTCACAGACGAAAATAAGTAGAATGAGATGGACGGGAATGCAATCACAAATCTTTATTTGACATTAGCAGATGGGGTGTTGTTAAGCATAAAGGAGAAGAAGACAATAAAAGAGATCCAGGATCATCTCACTAAGCTATACGAGGCAAAATTATTCCATAACAAGATTTTTCTTAAGAGAAAATTGTACACTCTTTAGATGTTAGAATCTACTTCAGTGATAGAGCACATCAACACCTTAAATACTCTATTTTCCGAACTCACATCATTGGATCATAAAATAAAGTCTCAAGAGCGTCATAAACTTTTACTTCAAAATCTACCAGATTCATATGATCAACTCATTATCACTTTAACAAATAACGTCTGTGCGGACCACCTAATCTTTGATGACTTTGCAACTGCTATTCTTGGACAAGAAAACTAGCACAAGAACAAGTAAGACAAGCAAGCAACTTCACAACAAGCTGTCGACATTGAAAAATTTATAAAGTGTCGATTCTCTTGTAGCTTGATGAAAACATGAGCAACATGTAAATGGCAAGGAAGAAAGAATAGAGTGAAGATTTGATTGACATTCATTCAAATCTTTAAGTTGGAGATTATTGTTGCTGACTGCACCAAAGTCAAGAAGAGTTATTGCCAACTGCACAAAGCTAGAAAATGTAGGAAGAAAGAAGAAGAAAAATGAAGGCCAGCCAATTGTGGACAGACAGCTGGCTAAATGCATCTAGGAGGCCTATAAATAGGCCTTCTTATATCAGTTTTTATTTATTCCAGAAGTCTCTCTTCTTCAGTGTAATCTCCACAATTTAGAGAGTGTTTTTTTCTAGTTATTGAGAGAGTTAGTGTTTTTTCTTGTAAAATAGAGAGAAATTGTAAATTCTAAATATTTAACTGTGAAGTTTCTTCTTCTTGCTCGTAATTTTTACCCTAATTTATTTGGAGATTTTTTACGTAAAAATCTATGTGATTATTTCTTCATTCTTATTTAACTATAAACTTGCTCTAATCCTGGCAATTTTCATAACATATTTAAATAAATCTAGTCTTCTTTTAATTTTGAATTTACAGTTCGATCTTCATTATTAATACAAGACAGTTCTATCCTTGATCTATTACCTTTTTCCATCCAATAGGTAAAAGGAGGGCAATTCTAAATAATCTTCTTCTTTAAACGTAGATTTGGAGCGTTCGAAATTTAACCCTTTGAAACTTGCATGCAGTCGCTATTCCGGTCCGTGCCGTTCTTCATCTGCTTCCAATAAGAACTTTAGTTGTTAAGTTAGCTCATCTTAGTGTCCAGGTAATCTCTTTTTCTTTTTTCCTTATTTTGTTGTTTATATAAAAGAATTCTAACGCCTCATTTTTCAGTTTCACAATAGAACCAAGATTCCAACAAGTCCTGATTTTTTCTTTAATTTGGCTATTTCATACAAATTAACCAATTTTCTTCATTTTTAAAATTAACTAAAGATTTTTTACCTTGGGCATCTACAGTACTATTTCTTTCTTCCGCCACTGTTGTAAATGAGAAAACCTGCCGATCTCTAATTATTTTGAGCTGCCTTAAATGACTTGCTTTTTCATATAACATACACAACTTTCGTGTAGGATAACAAAACAATATGATAGAAATGGGGATTTATGGGCGAGAAACAGCTTATGCGTAGCAAATGTTTTTGATTGTTGTTATGCTATTATCATTATATGTCCACCTTAGTAATTAATGAAATCTAAGTGGCTGTTTATGACTAGTAATTAGGTATGGATATAAATCAAAATATCTCACAAAAGCTTGATAATAGTGCAATTATTATAAGCATCCCAAAGTCATAGGTTGCGGGCAGAAGACATAGATCATCAGCTGAAGCCTTACAAAGTGAGCTCAAGACTGCCAAAGAATATAACTTTCATCCGTGTAATAATATTAGTTTTTTTCTTCGTCACATTTTAATAACACTTTCAATTAGAAAAAATGAAAATATGTTTCATGATTGATATCTATTTTTAGATTTAGACGATTGATATCTTTATGTGATAAATAAAATTTCATGTCACTGAAAAGTTTTTAATTTTCGTGAAATCCCTATCATCTTAACAACCTCATTGAATTTGTAGCTATTTTGGAAAGAATTCCACCATAATTCTATTCTTATAGATCTTTCTACAGGTCAATTGTAATGTTGGTAGCTAAAAAAGCACTTCACCTTTTACCATTCCGCAGCAATAATTGCATCTCATTAATCAAGCAAACAATAGTGAAAAATTAGTGATGTTGTGGTACTATCTCAACGCTGAATATAAATGACTAAATTAAAGAATATTGTATCCAGTTCAAACAAACAAATTTGTAACGTGACTTATCTTTTCCATATATTTTTCTCCTTAGTTGCTGTAGTCACTTTCAGAATTTTGTAGTCACTTAATTTTTTGTATTGACATGTTCCTTACAACGAGAAAAGTTAAGGAAGAAGAATACCTTAAAATGCCGCTAGATTAGAAAAAGTTATCTAGTACAAAGGCAAACAATCTGCGTAATTATGGGGACAGGCGTTTAACTGAGCATTACTGTAGCTCGAAATGTGAAAGGACTGAGTCACCGTCTAAATCTTTGGACCTAAAGTAGGTTATAAACTCACTAAAACTGATTTCCCTGTAAATGGGAGGGTTGTGGTCAGACAGAAGCTCCTTTATGGCTGCGTACGGCTTCAATCGATTGACTGTACTGGGTTGGAAAAAGCATGCAATAGATGCCCTCGCTTTATCCCCTCCTACAACTACTCTATGCTCCACACTTTCGAACTTCTTGTTTGTGATGAACTGTTTGCGCATATAAATGAAGAAAAAACAAAAAGAAAGAAACCACTAGTTGGTGGGATGAAAAGTGAATAGAAGTTTGCATAATTGTTGACTTGAAACTTATAACCACCATCGTACAACTTAATAACTTGCATCAAATTCGTGGAAGGAGTAAAATAGTTTTTTTTATTATATGGAAAGGTGCAAACTAATGACTTTTGTTAATTAAGAAGCATAAAAATGAATAATATACTGTTGATGTTATAGTATCAATAATGAATGATTTATAATATTAAGAATGGATTATATCTCGGAAAGTGAAATTTGTAAAGTGGCAGGATCCGAGTTCTTTTGGATGATTTTATTGTGCTAATTTCTCGAAATAGAAAAGTGTAATTAACATTTAAGATATGATCATATCTTTTTCTCTCTGTTTGGTAATATCAAGTAAGAACAAAGATCGCTACCTAGAATTAATAAGCAACTTCTGATTTTAAGCAGCGGTAAAAAGTTGAAGATTAAAAGAAAAAGACACAAAAGTTTACCTGCATGAAGTCTCCTGTGTTTACTATAAGAGCGCCTTGTAGAGGGGTTACATCAAGCCATTGATTTCGATGACGAATTTGGAGGCCACCAACGGTGTCTTGAAGTAGTAAGGTCAAAAAGGACGGGTCTCTATGCCTGCTGGTTCCAAAAGTTAACTCTGGCTCTGGACAAACTGGGTAATAATGGCAAGCCACTACTTGTGCTTCCATGCACCCTATGCTTGAAAGGTAGTCAGTTGGAAGCCCCAAAGCCTCAGTTACTAGCTCAGCTAATGACTTACCCATCTTGACTGTGTGTCTTCTGTATTCACTCACTGCGTCCCTGCAAATTTAACAACAAAAACATAGGAGATCATATTGATTTCCAAAGAGGGTCTTAATTACTTGTAACTAATTATTTATTCAAGAACTATTCTTAAAACTTTCGAACCGACTAGTTTCTTGGTATGATAAATTTACGACTTCTTCACAATAATATTATATATACTTGATACATGAATTATTCTTTTGTGTAGCCATATCAATCGTTCTTTTGTATCAACCGAATGATTAAGGTTGCTTGAAGTTCCTTCCTTTCTATTTACGATTTCAAGATAAATAACTTACCTGCACACTGGAGGAAAAAGTTGGGAGTCGATTTCACCATCCTGAAAATCGAAGGCTATCGAATCCCTCCAATCTGCTGGTGCTTTGCTCGACAAGAGATTTCCGTTAGAAACATACCTTACTTTTTTATCGGTATCTCGTGAGTACCATTCTCTCTTCAACTCCTGTGGTTGCTCATGGAATCCCCTAATTCCTGCTATCATCTCCTCCATAACACTTCCTGGAATTCCATGATTGACCACCTGAAAGATACCCCATTCTTCCAATGCTTTCAGAATCTCTGCAACTATCGTTGCTCGTCTACAACTTTCAAAGCCTTTAAAGTCTATCAGCGGAAGCTGTGCCTTGACGTCACCTTTCTCCGGTTGTGAGCTTTCTACAGTTCCATGTGGGTGAATGAAAAACCTGGGGATCTTTGTCACACCAGCGTCGACTAGCCCTTTAACTCCAGCTTTGGTGTCATCGAATGCCTTCACTTCCTTGGCTTTGTCATAGTTGGAAGCATTTTCAGCAACAGAATTTTTCACTTCTTTCAATTGAATCTCTTCCATTTTCTTAGAAGTTGAGGTCATGGTAATTGGTGGCCGAGAAAAACCATTTTCTATGACTGAGAAATTTGTATTAGTGGCCATAAATTCAAGCAGAACTGGTAACAGAAAAGATGATAGCAAAGACTATATGGTAACAGAAAAGATGCTAGCAAAGACTATATAGGAGCTAACAGAGACTATGTTGGATATGGATTTCTTGTTTACAAAGAGTAACAAACATAGAAACAGGCAGCCACAATGAGGTATCTCATTTTGGGCATTTATTTTACGATCTTAATCTTTGACTTTTAGGACACCATTACGGATCACATGACAGCTCGAGCAAATAGCATTAGCATATGTCCTTTTCCGTGATGGTTAGCGCTTATAATTCTCTAGAAGTCTATTTACTCGACCTTCTACCATTAAGTTGCAAATGAAATTTGCTTTAAAATAAAAAAAACAAAACGAAAGAAAATGTTCAGGATTTTGAGAAGCCACATTTAATATTGTGAATGGGGTCTTAGCTTGTGATTTTTGAAAAAAAAAACTTCAATAATTAAGATGAGATATTGTTTTAATTGTTATCATAGTACTTTGTTAATTTGTAGAATTTGCGTGATTCAATTGGTTCTTGGACAATCCGGAGATACATTTACCGAACCCCTAAGATTTGTTTATGAATTGTTTACTTAAGAGTCAAAATCGGAAAGAGACACATGGACCCAAAACTGAACAACGATGGATCGAGCTAGCCAGAACGAACTTGTCCAAGTTGAGCGTATAATGTGAGAATTTGATCTATATAATTGGATGGGACCATTCCCACAAGTTTGTTATTATATTCTATGCATGAATCGACTAATTAAACTAAGAGTTTTCATCCCATCAAACCACCGCTCTTCTCATCAGCACCTGAACTATAGATCGATGTAAAAAGCATTTTCATAAAGAGAGGCATGTGCAAAAATACCTCTACAACCATCTAGAACCATTCGATAAAGTATAGCACCATGTGTGCCTTGAGCCTGAGGTAGCTAGTTCGTGATGACTTAGAAAAAAATGGACCACCTAAGAAAGCGACAACTAACTCAAAGTTAACATATATATAGCTACCTTATATAGGTACGTTGTTGCAGTTACAGGAAAATAAGACAAGTTTAGGATGTTCTGAATTTTCCAATGTACTAAAAAGTTTTTGCATATAGCTGTATTAGGGAAAGGAAATAATGGAAGTAATCAGTTATTTGGACACCCTTGAACTTCTATCCATTTCACCTAACATTATTTCTGCATTTGTTTAAGGCTTCAAATATATATCTATGACAGGTCGAGAGTCGGTGGAAAAGAATATATCAATTAACTGCGTTTTCGTAACCAAATGTTTCCGGTAAGTTACCTCTCGAAGTTCGGGGCGATTGACTAAAGTTATAAAATTTTGCAAGTTGCAGAGATAATTACAATGGTGACTTGGCGAGCTTGATTGTTAATTAAGTTATCAAGTCAAGTCGATATAGATCATTATTCAAAAATGTAATTTGACTAGTAAATTTTTAACTCAGTCATCACATCTATATGTTAAAAAAAGACTTTATTAAAATATATATGACACAAAAAGACAAAATTGTAAACTTTTTTCCCATTAAACCAATAGCTTCAGTGGCAAGTTTTACCTTGATAATAATGATCAAAATAATAATTTATGTTACCAAAACTATGTATTTAATTATTCATGCTTGGTGGAGTGTGAATAATCCATCAAGGATAACAAACTACTAGCACATTTAGAGTATATGAAAATTTTAGGTCACATTATTTAAAATGTAAACAGAAAGATGAAACAGTACTAGTGTCACTCGTGTATGTGATAAACAGTACTAGTGTCACTCGTGTATGTGATAAATTGTGTAAACAGCGCATGTCCGCATGTATGTGATCAATTGTGATAAGAAGTAAGCTTTTATGTATATCAGATTTATGGTATTGATAAGAAGTAAGCTTTTATGTATATCAGATTTATAGTATTGGGAAGATTTTAATTACATTCAAGCTTTCAGTTATTGAATATAGAAATTAAATCTTAAATTTTATATCCTCTAATTTTTCTATATCCAACTCTTAAAAACTAGTCCTACCCATTTCATAATTTAAAAAGGTTTAGTCTTTTTTCTACATCTCAAATATTAAAATATTTTAATTTCTTCACATTCTCACCTAAGTGGATAGTAAAAGTATTAAACTATCCACATGTAATTATTTTAGAGTTTTACCTTCTAGTTCCAAAATCAAAATATGGGTGAATTGAATAATTTCTTCTGAATTGATGCCTAATGATTTTAATTGTTTTATCTATTTGCAAATATTTCAAATAAATATACTGAAATTGCATTGCATATTTTAGATGGTTAAGGTCTTAGTCTTTAGATTTATAACGTTTTTTCTTAAAGATTATGAATTTAACCAATCACATGCAGTGTCTATTGGAAAATTAGAACGAGATCAGATTCTGATCGTAGCATAATAATTAAGAAACTTTTGTATGTTTTGATTTCTCAAAAATTAAGATCACTTTAATTCTATAAAATAATTAACACATAAATCATAATAAAGCATGAACATATTCGTATCTTATTCCGAAACTTGATCATTTTCTTGTTGTATCCCTCAAACCATTTTTTACACTGACTTACCTCAACCACCATAACCGCAAAAGTGTCTGACCTCTAATGATATCTACAGAACAGGTTGGGGGAATTCTATAATTTTTACACAGAAACTTAAGCATAGATAATTCTAACTAAATATCAACTATGCACAAATAAGATCCAATATCTCATATTGATCCTTATTTATTAAATATTTCATATTTAATCATAAAATTTCTCAAAATTTACAATCAAGTCAAACTTGATTAAAATATCTTTATTCTCTTCAATCTGTTCTTTATGTAAGACCTATTAGATTCCCATATATATTGACAATGATTATAAATTATAAATTCTAATCTATAATTAGAATTAGATAAATTAAAATTCATTTTAATTTACTAATCTATAATTAGAATTAGATAAATTAAAATTTGTTTTAATTTATCTTTAATTCTTCAGTCAAATAATTTATAATCACATCTTAAGATTGGCATCTACAAATGCATCATAACCACCCAAATATTTAAGAATATCAAAGTAGTTTTGACTAACTTTTTTATGTATGGTTTTTCTTTACAATTCAATCGTTTCATCATACAATGTTTCGATTAGACATAGAGCACGAAATTAATGTCTGTTATATTTTAAGTACAATTATATTAGTTCTCTGCAATTAATTATTGATTCAATTAATGAAATGTATAATCTATTTACAAAGTATCATTCCACCTTGGTCAAGGATTTCTTGAATCAATACTAGTCGAGAATAACAGAACATTATCCTTAATTGCTTTAGGGTGATGAATCCTATCTTAATCACACAACTACCTCCATATAGTTCATGCTCTATCCAATGACTACCGATTGAACAACCTATGATTAGAATAAGTCATAAATATTATCAAAATATAGCAATTCATATACAAGATAACTATACAGATCTCAAGTCAAATGATCACATATATAATCATCACAATAAGAATTTTCATAGACATACAACTAATGTTCCAAATAGATTTCTCATATTAGGTTATTTCAATGAACTTGTTCTCTAATAAGTACCCATATATTTGTTTAAGTATCTTCATACTTTAGTCTATGAGATCGACTACTTCCTTTATAAGGAAAATTATAACGTGTGCTAATCTTTTATGTTATATTAATGTCCAATCTTAATAGAACAATGACTAGGAATAATTTAGGGATAATACATAAATGCACTATAAATCTCATAATTATAATCTCATTATAATTTCATTTTCAACGTATAATTATTTCATAGACTTTATCGTATATATCTAATTATATGTACAAGATAAATAATGCCTTTAAATAATTGTCACTAAACTATAATTAAACTGATTGGCCGTAGGGCATAAACTAACATTCTCCTACTTGCACTAAGACAATTGTTTAAGTATCTTATACCTATTGATAGGACAGTGGCTTAATGAGAGAGTTTTACAAGATTCTCTATAGTGAGCACTTCCTTAAATCTTACAACTTCCATCTTAATTATCATTATAATTAAGAAAACTTGCCTAAACACATCCTTATATCTTTAATGAGAGCTTAGCTCTTTTAACATGCCTAATGACTCTAATGTTGCACAATGTATTACTACCTTGAACAATGCAAGGAACTATATCAAGTTCACTAAAGAACTTATTGATCCTGTTAGTCATTAAATGAAAAATATATTATGTCTTAATTAGCTACTATTGCTACATTGGAACCTTTCCAATCTTAAAATGATATTGTTCTAAGTAAAATAAAACTTAATTAGAATTTACTTCTAAAGTTATTATCCATATAGCCTTGATATATATACTTCATAAGTATTAGATATTTTAAATACTAAACATCTTTAGTACATTATCCATGTACTTGGACTTATAATAGTTGAATAACTTCCAATCTATCTCCATAGATCTAATTCCAAGAATTAAGTTGTTACCTTTCCATATCCAACAAGAGTTGTTCTTGGACAATTATATTTTCAACAATTGAAAATTAGAACTATTATTCTCTGCGAGTAATATGTTTTTACATACTCCCACAAAAGAGGACCATTATACTCTACTAACCTTCTTGTAGGCATGATAAATTCACAATCACCTCTAAAATAAACTCTTTAAATTCATCATATAAACGAATCTTTCAACGTCTTGTAGCCTTTCAAATTTACATCAAATAGATCATCAAAGGCACTAGTTCCATTTGGATGTATTGTTATGATATTTGAACCTTTCAAATTTCATTTTACCCCCAACAATTATCTAGATAACTATTCTTCTACAAGTATACATTGAAACAGACAATTTTTTGAAGAGGTTTATAAGATTATAGCCAACCTTTTAGATATCTTATAAATTTTTATTATCTAATTTAGGTCTAAACTTAATGGATAATGTATGATTCAACCAAGCATCACATACTTGAATTATTAACTTTGACTCTTTCAAAGACTTAGCATTTCATATCTAATATGAAATTTTGCTAATTGATTCAACTAGAAACATTGAAGGTAATTCATTATACTAGACATAGTTATAGAAGAAATAATATTGCATCATACAATATCTCAAGTTATATTTTCCTCCTTACATAAATCCATACTCCACTACAAAATGAGAAGGCTTTTGTGTCGAATTAACACCGTTGCTATAGATGTGAAGTTCGTAACTAAAACTTGTGGTGACAGAAATTGATTCCGTTACATTCCGTTACTGTAGGGGGTGTTGCTAAAGGTTTCATGACAGAATTCTCATGTCCGATACTAGATAAATTCTCGTCTTGTTTCGACAATTTTTCCCATTGTGGATTCTATACATTTAGTAACTAATCAAAGCGTCACTAAAATATAATATATTTGTTGCGAAAGGCATTTCAATTTTGCTAAAATAGTTGCTATAGCTAACATATAATTACGCAAAAACGGAGTTGTTGCAAGAAAATTTCCTTTTGCAATAGATTTATCCGTTACAAGATTCAATAATATCCATGACAAAATATGATTGTACGCTGAACATAATGGTTACAAAATATTATGTTTAGCAAGAAATTAATTTGATGTTACAAAATCATTAATTAGTAATGCTACAAGAATACGTAACTAAATGCTTAATTTTGTAATAACTTAAAGTTCGTTACTAAAAGTAATAGCTTGTAACGAAACTTACTAATACAAAAGGTTATTGCTAGAAGTTCTATATGGTGATGATATATTTTTTGTTGCAAATTAGAATATATTGTCACACAATATAATAATTGCAAAAAATCCAATCAATGGTAACAAAGTGTTATTTTTAACAACAAAATAAGTCAATATCACAAAAACATATAT
>JANQBM010000004.1:14314091-14343697 GCA_025594535.1 Erythroxylum domingense | reverse complement strand
ATATTTTTTTTACACACTTCCCTTTCAAGTAGTTTAATTTTGTTAGTTCTCAAAAGAACCAAAACCCCCTTCCTAACCAATTTAGTTTCATTTCATGACCTTTAGGCTAGCTTAGACCCATTGCATTAGGTTCCAATTAAGTGAGATGACCAGAGGTTGCATTCTATATTGCAATCCTTGGAATTCAATTTTTGATTTGACCTCCAAGGGTAAAATCGAAAGATGAAATGGATCAGCAGCAGACTTTGTTGTGCCCTTTCCAATCTACACAGAAGAGGAAGGTACTCATTTTCGATCCCTTCGTGCTAGACAAATTGTAATCCCTAAGTACTTTGATTTTGACACATTTGATAGGCTAGAGTTGTATGAGCAAGTAGAAAACCTAACTGAGAGGATACAATGGGCCCAATTCATAAGAATTTAATTTCTTGTTTATTAGGAGCTTACATTGGAATTTTTCACTTCCTTGACTTATGACCCTAAGAATCCAAAAGAATTATGGTTTAGGTTGGGAGGACAAGCCTATAAAATAAACATAGAAATCATGTACGAGATGTGTGGATTCCCAGAATCCTCCATCATCGATCATCATGAAGACTTTCTTCCTTCTCAATACTAGAATGAGCTTACTGGAATTGAGCAATTTCATGCCAAGAATGCTCATAGTAACATTATAAGGTCTCAAGAACATTTGTTCCTGCGCAAATTTATGTGTCAATTGGTTTTTGATAAAAACGAAACCAAAAAGTGTTCCACAAAGGAACTTTTTATGTTGTGGTGCATGGACCACATTATTTTAGTATGCACACCCACACATGTGCTTAATGCCATTGTTGCAACTCCGCGCAAGAGGAGCAATAATCTAGGAATGGGGTATATAGTGTTTATCATTGCAGAATATTTTAGCGTGGAACGAAGGGGATTAACTATTCATCTCCTGGAATTCTTAAACCATCATCACTTATGGCAGGCTGAAATTCTTAAGTCCCATAATATGGAACTTAAGGATATCATCCAGAAGAAACATGTCCAAATCAGGAAGAGGAATCAAGAACCACCTTAACAGGAAGAGGAATCAAGCAAAGAATCTAAGGAAGAGGAAGAAAAACATGGTTGGAAGGGGTTTTGGATGCAATCTCCGAACTAACAAGACACTCGTGGAAAACACCAGAACGGTGAAGGAGATGGCCCAGACATAAAGACGCCAGAGTCAGGATATCCGTTGCATCCAAAGATATTTCGAGGCTCAGGGCGTTCAATTGCCGCCCTCGACACCATAACCACCTCAATCTCCATAGGAATTGTGTCTAAACCGTTTATTTTTCTATTTCAAATTAGCCTTCAATTCTAATTTTTATGTTATTTTATTTCATTTTCTGTCTACTTTAATTTCTATTTTTTCTTGTCTTTTATGCACTTGTATGTTTCCTTCACAAATTGAGGACAATGTGCTGGTCATGTATGGGGAGGGTTATGTGTTTTGCTTTTGAATGTGATTTTTTCATATTGTATAATAGTTATTAGGTTGCATTTTGTTAACTGTTTGAATGTGTCAATGGCTTAAATGGAGTAGAATTTGTTTAATTTTAAACATAGTCTATTAGGTTGTAAATAATCATTAGCTCGCAAAATTAGTGAATTAGGAGTCTTTAGATAAATATACAGCTTAATTAGGATTTAGTGTAAATTTAGCACCCTATAGGTTGTCAAATTCATTCATAATTTGAGGCTTTTCAACTTAAGTAGCTTAACTAGTATTTTTAATGGAAATGAGTAGCTTAAACAACAAGGTAGGCTAATAATAATTTTAAAAAAAAAATTTTAAATAAATCACTATTTTGCTAGCCTTTAGATTATGAATAGAGCTAGAAGCCAATTGAAAACATGATATAGCTGAGTAACCGGATCGACACACATCATAAATGTGTGCCTTCCCGTTAAAACGCTATAATGACGTTCCAACCAAGCTGTGTAATAAAAACATGACTTAGTTAAGTAACCAGATTGACATTCATTACTAACGTTTACCTCCACATAAAAAGACTAAGTCTATGTTTTAAAAAAAAGTTGTGCTTCGTTAATAAACTGACCGAACTTATAGTAAGCTTGACTTTTCATGAAAATTTACTTACGAACAGTTACAGAGTCTGAAGGACCGAAGAATTATTAATGTGGGTGTACAATTGAAAGGGGTGAATAAATTAACACTTAGATCTCAATTAATTTGGATATTTAGTTCAAAGCTTCTAGACATAGATTTTGCATGTTAATGATTAGACATAACTTGAATGATTGTGTTTAAAATTAAATTTATTTCATAAAGTCGAAGCCATTGCCTCATTATTACATTGTGTGTTGTGTGTTGTTATGTGTTTATTGATTTGTTTGCTTGAGGAAAAGCAAATGTTAAGTGTGGAGATGTTTATGATTGTGATTTGCATTAGGTTTTATGGTTTAATTTGTTAAGTATTTAGTGTTAATTTGAGTGTTTAGTATGTATTTAAGTTTTAATTGTGTTAGTTTATGTGTTTAAGTATTTTTATGGGTTAGTATGAGTCTTTGAGTTTAAAATTCATATTTTTTAGGTACCTTGATGTGTTTGCTAGTGTTTTAGGGAAACAGTAAAGAACGGAGAAGTTTTGAAGAGTTTCGGTCCAAAAACACGGCCCACGATCATGACAGAAAGAGGTGAGCTGATAGGACCCTGGCCACGATCGTGCACTTTGGGCCACAATCGTCATAAAGAGCTATCTTCTAGGCCATGATCGTGCACTTTGGGCCACAATCATGACAAAAAGGGTTAGGCACTAACCACGATCGTGGCAGGTAAGACCACGATCGTGACCTACATTGGGCTAATACAGAAACTCGTATTTTACAAGATTTTTTGGATTGTTTTGACCCCAAATTAACCCTAAGGCTTCCAAGATATAAATAAAACATTACAAGATAGAAGAGGAGTCTTTTTTAAAGCTTTCACGTAAGCCAAAATTCAAAAACCCTAGAGAACTATTGAGTGATTTGAGGAAGGAGACGAAGGAAGAGAGACACGGAGATGAAGCTTGACGTGAAGTACTTCCCGAAACAGGTGGTTTCCAATCGTCAATGCCTCTATTGATTCGTTCCGATCGTATTTTCCAATCTATTTCAGTTTTATTAATGTATGAAATTGAGATAATTGTTAAGAATAGGTTATGAAGAATGTTGATTATTGTCTAAATCCACCTTTGAGATTTTGTCTTTGATTTTAATAAAATCTGATTTATTGCATTTTTATTTGAGTTATTTCTGATTCAATATTTGTTCTTTATAATTAGGAAATAAACTGAGAGGGTGAGCTGAATGAACATCATCAAATTTTGCTAACGAGAGTTAGGTAATTTGATAGATAAGAATTGAATCAAACTGGTGAAATCGTGTAACGAGAGATCAAGCATAGGTTTCTAATAGGTTATTAGACAATTTTTAAACTAATTTAGGTTTTGGGTTAATTATAAGTTGAGAGATCACAATTTCATAATTTAAATTAGGGATTATTAATCAAGGTTTAAAGATTATAACTCAAGAGAGAGTAATCCACCCTAGGACCATCTAGACCCAATAATTCAGTAATTGCATAATTGATTAGATTTTCATTAATTTCACATTAAAACCCACTTTCTCTCAATTGGTAGTTCCTAGGTGAATTCTTGATTTGGTTGTGTGAATTTTTATTTTGTTATTATTTTTGAAATGTAATTCTCATAATTGAATTTTGGTGCTATCTTGCATGGAATTGATTGAATATGACAAGAGAGTATTGTGTAGTACAATTCTTTCTAGGGTTTTGTTGAACCAGTCATATTGTTTGGGTCATAACTCAACATAAAGACCTATAAATTGAGTGATTTCAGTTTCATATGAAAAATAATACATAGAAATAGAAATTTCTAAAAGAGAATATGACTTAATTCTGGCTTTATGATATTGGAAATTGAGATCGAAAATGGTGACTGATGTTGCCCCTATTTTGGAGCAGCTTGTTACTTGTTCTCTATATCTCATATGTTTAGAGGTCCAAATGGCTTGATTTTTGGCTCTTTGGAACCTAGAGACATAGGGAAATAAATTTTTAGAAGACATAAAAACAAAATTCTAATTTTTCTATATGCATAGTAAAAAAAACTGGAGTCTGTCATGTGATTTGCTTCTATACTGATTATTTGCCTATTTTTAGAACACTATGGGCTTAGCCCAAATTGCACTATTTTGAGTTTGTTTTCAGTTCCAATTTTACTGAATCTTATCAAAACCTTTTTGAATGTGTATGAAACTTTTCAAACATCTAGAAATAAATGAAACAAGACTTACCATATGTGAATTGGGTGATTGAACATTGGAATTTAAGATTGAGCACAATGCATTCCAAAGAAAACTTACATATGCATAAATGATTTGTATGTATAATTATTGCTCATATTTGTTTATTATGATTATACAAGTGTGATTTTGACACCCTTCTAAGGGTGGTAAGTTATGACTTGTACTTATGAATACAGATACAGATTTTATTATTTGAAATGTGTATCATATGATTTGTCAATATATGAATTGTGAAATTGGAAAATGGTTAAAGGAAATGTTACAGTGCCTACTTTATTATCATGGTGGTGGACAGATAGTCATGCCTATAGGGATATAACGCAACTGCTACAGTTTGACACCAATGGTTTCTTCATTTCGAGAATATAATGTCTCCATGGTTTAATGCCTTCAGGTATCCACAGTTTGACGCCTTCGGTTATCCACAGTTTGTATATCTTCAAATATCCATAACTCATTTTATCCACACGCATGATAAATGTACAAGCCTAACACAGAAAGTAAAGTACATGGTTATAAATAAGAAATATAACATGACAATATAAATAATTGGTATTTATGAGCATTTGCATTTTTTTTGATAATTTATATCAATGAGCATCGGGTATCAATATTTGGCTTATAAATGTGTATTTTCGATATATGGATAATATGTTGAAGTATATTTGCATTTACTTTGCTTAAGTATGCCATCATTGTTTATATAAGCATTGAATATCAATGTCTAGTTCATGAACGTGAATTTATGATGTGTGAGTTGTGATACTTCTGATTGTGTGTGCTTAGCGGATGACTTCTTTGAGTGATCATAAAAACTAAGTGTTTTCCCCACTAAGCTTCCATGCTTAACATAGGTGTTAATCCATGTAGGTCTGGGTTATAGGAGTGAGGTACAGGGAACATCTACAGAGACCAAGGCCAACAGCTAAGAGTAAAAGTACCTTTGGAAGTGTCTTTCGATTAAAGAATGGTTGTATATGTAATAAAGAAAATTGTATGTTTTCTTTCTAGGTAATCATATTAATGTAAAGATCTAATACTACTTTTCAATGATAATGTTAAATGATATGAAATTTTGTAATATAAATATGTGTGTAGTATTGAGTAGAAAAATGTGTGATGACAGTCCCTATAAAGGAATAGAAATGTATGTCGTGACTGTTTGCACAGGAATTTGATTGCCATGTATATGGGTGGTTTTAGATTTCGTATAGGGGTGTTACATTATAAGTCTCTTAAATTAGGTCCTTTAATAAAGACAGGGTTAGTAATTCAGCTAGCTAATAGGGCAAATGTATATCCTGATGGTATGGTATACTTAAAGATATTTTAGTGCACGTTAACGAGTTAGTTTTTCTAACTGATTGTTATGTGCTAAATATGGGGAAATTTTCTTATCCATCAAAGGAACTACCACTATTATTAAGAAACCCTTTCTTAAAATAACTAGAACAAATATAGATATCAATAAAGTTAGAACAAATATAGATGTCAATAAAGGTGACTTTACTATGGAATTCGATGGAGAGGTTATCAGGTTTTAACATTTTTTAGGTTATAAGATACCCTAATAACATCAATTATTTATGCTTTATTGACATTGAGGATATTATTGATGAGATAGTACACGTGTTATTTAAGTCTAACATGAGCACAGGTGATGACACGAAACAATTAGAAGGAATTAAAATTATTGAGGAAGCAATGCAGACAGATAACTCCTTACAGAAGGATTAATCAGTTCTTTCTATTCATTTACCTCTCTTACTGCTTCTAATTTAATACCATTTGTCGTTCAAGCACCTGAATTAGAGTTGAAACCTCTTCTTAAAAATCTCAAGTATGTTTTTCTGGGTGAGAATGCTTACTTTGCCTATTATAATCTCAAGTTCCTTAACTTTGTCACAAGAAGGGGAACTTTTACAAGTATTAAAAGATCATAAAGATGCCATAGGATTGATTATAGCTAATATAAAATGGATTAGCCTAACTTTTTGTATGTATAGGATCCTTCTAGAAGAAAATGCTAAACCTATTAGAGAAATTAAACATAGGTTTAACCCCTAATGAAAATAGTAAATAAGGAAATATTAAAGTGGTTAAATGCAGGCATAATATACCTTATTTCAGATTCTAAATAGGTAAGCACCATACATGTAGTAACCAAGAAAATAGACATAAGTATAGTAAAAATAGCCAATGTGAACTTGCTCCTTTTAGGATATCAAATGGATGGAGAGTGTGTATTGATTACTGAAAACTAAATCAAGCAACTAGAAAAGATCATTACCCTTTACCTTGTATTAATCAAATATTGGAAAAACTAGTAAGACAATATTACTTTTACTTTTTAGATGGGTACTCAGGTTATACACAAGTTGCTATATCATTTAAAGATCAAGATAAAACCACATTTACATAACCTTTTGGCATATTTGGATTTAAGAGAAAGCCATTTGGACTTTGTAATGCTCTAGGTACTTTTCAAAGATGCATGATGAACGTTTTCTGATTTAATCGAGCATAAAATGGAAATTTTTATCGATGACTTTACTGTGTTTGGGGAGTCTTTTGACTGATGTCTCCTTAATCTTTATATAATTTTGCAAAGATGCATTGATACTAATCTTGTTTTGAATTATGAAGAATGTCATTTTATGGTAGAACAAGGTATGGTATTAGGGCGTGTAGTAAGTTCAAAAGGTTTATAAATTGATGGTAGAACAAGGTGTGGTATTAGGGCATGTAGCAAGTTCAAAAGGTTTAGAAATTGACAAGGTAAAGATAGAGATTGTAAGTTCTCTTCCAGATCATACGTGTGTGAGGGAAGTTAGATCATTTTAGTCTATATTGGTTTTATCGTCATTTAATCAAAAAGATTCAAAAATTGCATCTCCTTTATGTGTATTACTAACTAAAGAATCTTCTTTTATGTTTAATGATACTTGTAAAATTTCTTTCAATAAACTGAAAGAAAGATTGACCAGTGCTCTTAGGATTCGACCCCCTGATTGGAATTTACCATTTGAAATAAAGTGTGATGCGAGTGATAAGGCAGTTGGAGTAGTATTTGGTCAAATGAAAGATAAATAACCTTATGTGATATATTGAGCATCTAATTCTTTGGATCCTACTCAATTTAATTACACTACAACAGAAAAAGAAATGTTTTCTATTATTTTTGCATTAGAAAATTTTCATTCATACTTGCTAGAAACCAAAGTAATTGTTTTCTTAGATCATACTGCACTTAAATATCTCTTAAAAAAGAAGGAATCAAGCCTAGGTTACTACGATGGATGCTCTTATTGCAAGAATTTCATTTAGAGATTGACCTAAGTAGAATAATACCTAATGAGCATAATACCTATGGTTTTTGAATTCTTTCCAGATGAGCAACTTTACTCTTTGATTAAAGGTGATTCACCTTGTTATGCGGATATATACAATTATTTAGTTACTAGGTCATTTCCGAATGATTTAAAAAAAACTCAAAAGGATAAAATAAAGGTGATCCAAATACTAATTCTTAGATGATCCTTATTTATGGAAAGCATGTTCTGAACAAATTTTTTGCAGGTGTGTTCCAAAAATAAAACACAAATGTATTCTTACTTTTTTTCATTCTTTAAAAGGAGGTGATCATTTTAGGCCAAAAAGGACAACTCACAAAGTTCTAGAGAGTGGATTTTATTAGCCCACCATATATAAAGATGCATACTTATTTTGCAAGTCATGTGAGCAATGTTAGAGGATAGGGAACTTATCCCAGAAATAGGAGATGCCTCAATATAGTATTATGGTTTGTAAAATTTTTTATGGTGGGGAATTTATTTCATAGGTCTATTCCCTTCATCTTTTGGTAATGTATGTATTTTACTTGCTGTAGACTATTTTTCAAAATGGATAAAAGCAAAGGCCACTATATTGGATAATGCTAAGATAATCATTAAGTTTCTAAAAACTTATATCTTTAATCGATTTGGTGTACCTAAGGCCATTATCAGTGATCTTGGTACTCATTTTTGTAATAGGACTTTGAACATTTTTTTGGAAACATATCATGTAACTCATTGCATCATTACTGCATACCACCCTAGATAAGTGGATAAGTTGAAATGTCAAACAAGGAGATTAAAACTACTTTGGAGAAAATGGTAAAGCCAAACAGAAAGGATTGTAGCATAAGATTAGATGATGCTCTATGGTCTTATAGAACTGCTTACAAAACTCCAATAAGTAAGTTCCCCTATAAACTAATTTATGGTAAAGCTTGTCACTTACTAGTAGAAATTAAACATAAATCATATTGAGGAGTGAAACAATGCAATTAAGATTATGAAAAAGTAGGAAAATAAAGAAAATTATAACCGCAAGAACTTAAGGAACTTAGGCTAGAGACGATTGATAACGCTAGGATCTATAAAGAAAAGACTAAAACTTTACATGATATAAAGATAGCCAGGAAATCATTTACTATCAGATAAAAAGTTCTTTATTTAATTATAAGCTAAAGTTATTCCCTGGTAAACTTCAATCTAGATGACTAGGTCTCCTTATTGTTACTAACATCTTTGAGCATGGTGTAGTGGAAATTAAAAACCTACAAACTAAAAAAATTTTTAAGGTGAATGGACATAGGTTGAAGTTGTTTTATGATCATGCTAAAGTAATGATTTAAGAAATTTTGATAGAGGAACCTTGACAGTAGAGGAGGACATCGAGCCAAAGATATGAACTAAAGGTGCTACTTGACAGGCAACCCATGACAAAAAAAATCATATTTGAATTTTTTTCCCTTTAGTTCCTTTTTTTATATAGCTATTTATTTTCCCAAAAAATCGATCAATTCAAATTTTTTTGTTATTTTATCTTTTCTTTTGCTTAGATATTCCTTTTTCTGCATTTAGCTGTTACATTGAGGACAATGTAAAGTTTAAGTATGGAGGGACAATATAAAGACATAACTTAGTTGTTTTATGTGAAATTTGAAAATTAAAAATATTGTCTAAGAAATGGGATTGTTTTCTTAGGCTAGTTAGTTTTGACATTATATTCACACATTTAGTTTTTATTACCATAATAACCTCTAAAAGAATTAATCAAATTTTAACATTATGGTTGATGGATTAGCAAGTTGCATAGCTTATTTTCTTTAACATAACAAGTTTTAAAACTCCTTTGTTTAATTTTAGGCTCACACTTAGGCTCACATTTACGAGAATTAACCCTCATTTGATAAATTTAGTTTATAAGCAGTTAGAAGTCTTATTATAATTCTACATACATGGCCTTAAGGTCAAAATTTTAATCAACTTAACAATATCTAGTATCCTTGATGATTTTCATTTACTTTTGATTAATGGATAAATACTTGACGTAACCTTCAAATTTTAATTTCCTATGAAAATGTTATTATTAATAATCAAGTTCCCTTTTGAGACCAAAAAATGGTTACTATGGAAACACTTAAGGATGAAGGAACCATTACTCATTTGAGATCATAAGTAAGTTGAGAAGATGAACCAAACACAAAGGGTAATATGTCAATTGTGTTAGGAGCTAGTTTAAAAGAAACTATAAGTTAAGTCAAACCAAGATGCCTTGTATGAAGAATTAATATGCTGGCATTGTTTATATACTAACTTTATTAAGATGAGATATAAATTTTCTAAAGTTTGAGGTTAAAGTTGAAAATTTGAAGATTTTTAAAAGGTATTATGTTGAAGACTAAACAAATTGTGAATATGCTAAGATATTATGATTTTCATAAATAAAAGTTTTGATAGGTTGTTTAGTTTTTCTCAATATAATTTCTTCTATGTGAGGTATGATGGTAAACTAGATTCATATTTTATATTATAGTGTTGTTTTGATTGAGGACAATCAAAAATTAAGTGTGAGAGAATTTGATAAATGGAAATTATAGTATATTTTACACCTTTATTTTGTATTGTTTTAAATTATTTACATGGAATTTTTGGGTTAAATTATTACATTTTCTTATTAATTATTTAAGTGATTTGATTTTATATTTTATATATAAAAAGGGTTTAAATTGTACTAAATGTTTTCTTATAGGCTTTGTAGACTTAAAGGAAGAAAATATGGCGTAAAACAAGTTCAGCCTAGAAGAAAGTCCAGAATTAAGCAATTAGCCCAACATAAATTCCAGCCCATAAGAAACAATAGCAAAAAAGGAAGCCCATTATACACCAAAATGACATAGTAGTAGCTAAGAGAGAATAACATATAGTAGTCAAAACAAGAACCAAAATACAAGAGCAAAATGTAAGACAAAAGACCAAAACGACAAAGCATGCCATTATAAATAAGCAATAAAGAAAAAGTCAAAACACAGTAGCCAAGTGATTTAAAATGCAAACATAAAGTCTAGGGAAACAAAACGCAATGCAGCACAGTAGAAAAGGAAATAAAATGCAGCAGTAAAGAGAAAACGCAGCACGTCGTTAGCCGAAAGACAAACACAAAAACAATACACAACACAAAGGAAGACCACCAAAAGGCAATAGCTAAAGGACAAAATACCAAAACTAGAATAAGCAGTGTTGGAAGAGCTAAGTAGAAAATCATCCCAATCCTTTTGAAATGGAAGGGATGGGAGGAAAAACATCAAAGATCCAACAACGTATGAATCTTAGAGACATTGTTTAAGGTATAAAAAGGCAGCAGCGGGGAAGAAAAGATGAGCAAGCATTCATGCAAGGTTAAGAGTTTCGAGAGGTTTTGTCATCCTTCCAAGGAGGATTAAAGCAATGAGTCATTCCAAGGAGTGATTGGGTGATAGGGAACCAATTCCCACCTATTTTGAGCTAGTTCAAGGTTGGTGGGGTGATTTTTTAAACCAAGAAAGTGTTAGTCTGAGGTCTGAAAGTGTAGCACTTCAATGAGCTTTTCTAAACCCTTATTGTCCTTGTTTTTGATTTTCCAAGCTTTAGTTATGATTAATTGTTGAATTCTAGTTTAGACATGTTGTTTTTACTATTTGGGATATTCTTTTGAATTAATTCAATTGATTACCTAGTGGATTTAACATTTATGCAATTGCTAGAATTCCTAATTTTGATGATTCGTGTTCTTATTTTATTCGAGATGCCCTTGATTATTTGAATATGATAAGTTGAATTAGTAATTCATATGGAGTTGTATGAGCTAGAATTTTGACGTTCATCGAACAAATTTTGGTTGTTGATTGTGATCCCTTATGCTTAACGTGTTTTTGATGCTTGAGTTGAGTCGGTTAAATTCTAAATAGTGAAATGGGATAGGTAGGAACCAGGTGGATGGTTTTCTACATTTAATTTGTTAAATTTCTCATATTTTCTCAGATATGTCGAAATTGTATGACTAAATTTAAAATTTGAAACATGCTTGTTCATTTGTAAATATTAGGTTAGATTTATGTTTTATTTCTTTGGATTCTAAATTTAATTTGAATCATTTTAAACATCAAACACCCCCTTCACTTTGTATATACGTATTAGTTTAGTTAAATTTATAGGTTTCACTATTACAATTGATCTAGTTTTCGAAATAATTGAATGAAAATGGACAGCTTGGATGAAATCTTTATGTGTGTTTCATTATGTATGTTAATCTCGTCTCAACTCGAAAAATAGCATAGCATAATTTATTATCTTAAAAAGAACTATGTAATGGATATATGTCTGAATATAATTAGATTTGTAAATGCCAAATTAGGATTACTTTAAAAGTATTAAAAGATAAAACTAACGTTGCCCAACTAAAAACTGTGAAGACTTATATAACTAAGTATCATCACTAAAAACTCCAACTTTATATATTTTGAATGATTACAACTTTTTAATAAAGAAAGTAATTTTCTAGCTTTTAAATATTGATTGTATCATTCCAAGAATGTATTAAAATTTTATTTTCTTAATTTTTAATTTTGTATATTAATAATCTTAGATTATGTGTTGGTGCATTGATTATGTTTCTTCCTTTAGGATATAATTTCTTTCGTATGAGAGAAATTATTAAGATGTAATTGTATCTTTTAAAGTATTATAACTAATAGACAAAATTAGTAAATTAAATCTCCTCTTATGATTGACCCTTATTTGCTCTATACTAAATTGTTTAATAAATTTGAAATTAAAATAAGGATTTGATTTGTATACGCCTAACAACACATATCAAATATTTTGGGAATGGTTGAAGAAAATGAAGGAAATCTACTAAGGTATATTTAGTTGAAGCAAATGAAGGAAATCTACTAAGGTACATGGATAATAAGTGACAGGTCTGAAGCTAAAGGCCATTAAAGCTTTAAAAATTACAGTGAACACCTCAAAGATTATGTAGAAAGCCTAGAAATGATAGATCTAAGATATGGGGTAAAAGATTCACTTAGAGCAATAAGCAAGAACCAAAGAGTTTTCTGAGAAAAAGTTGGATAAAGCTTTAGTGAATTAAACACTTTTACCAACTTCCCTAAAAGCAAAGCAAGATTTATGGAACCTTTATTTTTAGACCACATGCCTATCAAAATATAGGATATGTTCCAAAAGGTATTTAGAAAGTGTCCATTTAGATTTAGTAACTTTCTTTCTCTTAATGAAGGTTTTTAGGATACCATAGCCAAAGGGATGAACTTAGACTTGTGAGACAAAACAATTTATTTGGTTTAAAAATTAAAGAGCATCAAGCAGGATTTAAAAAGGTTAAATGCTAAAAAGGACTTAGATACTAGGTTGAATGCTAGAAAGGACTTAGATACCAAACATGTTGTGCTAAATGTTAAGGAAAAACTGATTCAGATTCAGTAAAGCCTCTCTAATGATCTTGGTAATAAGGAATTATTATTTAAATAGAAGCAAGCTTAGATGGGTTTCCTAAATAAAGCCGAAGTATATAGCTTATTGTTGAAGTAATGATACATAAATAGCTGGCAAAAGGATAATGGTATATGTACTAATTTTTATTTAAATCAATAATGACTAGAATCAAAATAAAATACAGTTAATTACTTTTTTAAAGGGATCATTGATCACTAAGCAAGATGAGTTGCTAAATAAGGCAATACATTTCTTCAAGAACTCAATTGGTATATATTCCTCTAGTTCCTTATTTTTTGAGCTTATTAAAACCTTTTCAATTGACAAATTAAGCAGGAGGATATCCCAGCTCTAATCAAACCTATGGAAAAGTAGGAAATAGAGAGAATAGTTTTCTAAATGAATGGTCATAAAGCCTTTGGTCCTAATGGCATAAATGGATTCTTCTTCCAAAAAACTTGGCCACGAGTGGGCACTATGGTGACTCAAGTTATTAAGGAATTTTCTAGTAGTGGAGTCCTCCTCAAAGAGTTTAATAAAACTTATTTATGTCTTGTTCCTCATATTCCCAATCCTTCAAGCTTTAGAGACTTTAGATCTATTGTGCTTCATTCTCTTATAAGTGATAATCAAGGTGCTTTCTTCAAGGGAGACAAATTGAGAATAATAGCATAAGAGCTTATGAAGGGTTATAAAAGGAAAAAATCAGCTCAAAATTATGTAATAAAAGTGGCCCAAATGCTGAAGAAAAATACCTTGAGAAATAAAAATTTAAATAAATATAGAAAATGAAAAAAGATTGAGCTAACTAGTTTATGCTTCACAAATGAATTACTATTATTCTCTTAGGTCAAGCCTAAATATGTCTAAGTATTGATATCAAATTTAAAACAGTTTAAAAGCTCTATCTGGGTTACGTATTAACTACAATAACAACCATATCATACTTTCCATAAGTGGTTTCCAACATGCAGAGAGGCTAAGATCTTTTACAAAATTGTATTAAGTGCCCTCCTTTATTGTATTTAAGATTGCCTTTGGCCACAAGGAAGCTACAGTCTAAGGAATGATTGCGTTTGATTTAAAAAATTCAGTAGAGGATGAAAATTTGGATTAGTAAGGATCTTTTTTATAAGGTAAACTACAATTGATTAAATCCATTATAAATTTAATGCATATTTATTAGAGTGCTCACATGTTTTTGTCCAAAGGACTAAACAAAACAATTGAAGGGTTAATGAGAAAGTTTTAGTAGGGTAAACTCAATGTAAATTAGTTTAAGTCCAAGCTAAAATGGTCAAAAATGTGCAAAACCTTAAGGAGAGTGGATTAGGGATCACTCCTATTAGTGTTAAATATTAATGGCTAAAAGGATTTGGAAGGTCTTGGTGGGAAAATAATCTTGATGGATGAATTGGATGCATAGTTACGCATTTAAAGGGGTAAGGTTTTAGGTTATTCAAAAAAAGTATCTCACTCTTAATTCGTAGCTCAATTACTGAAATAAGAAGCTTTACTAAACATAATATAAGTTGCAATATTGTTAATTGATTTATAACCTTTCTATGGTATGATAAGAGATCTAGAAATGGGTCATTAATCAATAGCCCTATTACTATATAGGTTATGAGGGAAGTACCTACTAGAGCTAATGTAAAAGAATGGATTAAGGACGGTCAGTAAGATAATTGTCTAAGGGTTTTAAGTCATTTAATCCTACAGTATTCTCCTAACTTGGAGGTCAAGGATTGATACAAATGGAACAACTAGACTAGAGGGAATATTATAAACAAAATAATTTATGAATGGCTGAAACCTAGGGAATCCCAAGTAGCCTAGTGTAAGCTAGTTTGGAACAATAATCTTATGCCTAGAATTTCATTCCTACTATGTTTGACATATCAAAATAAAATTGGCACTAAAGATAGACTTCATTTTCTCATAATTCTAAAAAACTTATGTTTTATCTATAGTCATGAATGAATCTATGCCCCATTTGTTATTTGAGTATAGTTATTCAAAAATAATATGGAAGGCAATCAAGGATGTCATACGATGGGACATTATAATGGATGATTTCCCAAATATTTTTACATGGCTAAAAAATCACTATATTCCAGAAAACATCCTTATTTCATACTTCATTGTTCAATTGGGACAAGTATGTAAGCTATCTAGAAAGAAATGAATTCAACACGATTTAAACAACAAGAGAATTATAAAGAAGTTGTTTTGGAATTTGCCATAGTATCCTTTAGAGAGCAACTAATTCTTTACAAAGGATCAAAAAGCTTCAGTGATCAGATAAAAAGAATATGAAGGATTGATTAGCATTTTACCACATTCAAAAATAACTTCAAAGGCATAATCCATCGAAGCATTACTCCACAACCATATAGTGAATGACAATATAGGTCTGTAAAAGGGACTTACAACATCAAATGTAACACTGATAGGGGATGACCAAGTTCCAAAGCCACGTAGAGTGAAGCATGCACCAGCTTAACAAAGCCCTGCAAGAACATAACCAAAAGTAGACCTCGTGGAGACATGCAACAATGAAGGAGATGCTGAGGCTACAGACAAGGTTTTATGGAAGTTTAACTATAAGAAAAATAGAAATTACTGATAGAAAATTACTGACAAAAAAATATGTAGTAAATTAGCGACAGAAATTGATTTTTTGTCGTTAAAATTGTCAAAAAAATGGTTTTTTGTGATGGAAAAAATATCCGTCTATAAAGTTGTGGGGAAATTATCCTAGAGATTTTGCCAACGGAATATAGTAACGGAATAGTGAAGTCCATCGTAAAAATAGGCAGTAATGGTTGGCAAAAAAAATAATCAGTAAATTACCAAAGAAAGCAGTTTCCGTATGTAATTTACCTACAAAAATAACTTCTGTTGGTATTTTTTTTTTCATTGAAATGAAAACGATGTTATTTTTTTGACACCATTTGTTTTTAAACCAAATGACGTTATTTTGGTTTCAGCTTAAACTTACCCAAAAACCCTCCCCTCCCTCCCCTGCGTCATTTTTCTTCTTCTTTTGTTCTTTACCATCGTCGTTGTCGGTCTTCTCTCTAGAGATCATCGTTTTTCGTCCTTTGATCTCATCCATCATCCATCTTCTTCAGTTGAGATGAGATTATTCGTTCATGGTGTTTTTCTCTTGAGTTTATTTTTTCTACGAAAAAATTCATTTTAAATGCTTATATATATTAATGTCTGTTTTGTTTTGATGGAATGTGGGTATTCTACATTTTTGAAATGTGGTTGGTTCATTTTTTGTTTGAATGTGTTTACGTTGGTGAATAATGGACATTGTAAAAAAATTTAAAAAAATTTTTATACCTGATATATCTTTAACTAAGTAGATGGATTGTTACCTCTCTTCCTAAGTTGTGTTTATTGCATGTAAAGAAAATACCTTGTGGATGACTTGCATTGGAGCCTAAAACTATATCGTTTGAACTCTCTATATATTTAGTCATCATACAAGAGCTACATCATAGAAATTATTAGGAAAATATCATCTAGTGTGGGAAACTAAAGCTACTAGACTAACATCATTTAGAGAGAATATGAGATCATCAAATATGAGATTGTTTCGATCAAATTCTCCATTCATTGACGAAGGACCCAATTATTTTCATGTGTTATTGGAAAAAAGTGGACATATGTCATGTAATTTTGAGGGAATTAATAAAATAGATGGGTTGTATGGCAAATGCAAAGTTATAGTGCCCCATTCCTTAAGTAGATTAAAAGAAAATGATCATTATCTTTTTTTTCATGTTTTGTCATGTAACCTAATATTATTTTGTTTTATCTTTTCAATTAGGGTAGGCAAGCAACTTGTTGAATCATTATAATGATTTTGGTTACATAGGATAATCAGTACACAACCACTAATATTATTCATAACCTAGTTAATCTCAAAAAGAGAAATTAAAGAGTGTTCTCTTAAAATTAAGTTAATTCATAAACAAAAATAATAAGATTCAATAATTGATTTTATTAAAGGAAAACAATTTATACATAAGATATAAAACTTTGACTGAAAAATCAAGTATATTATAAATCATAACTAAGTAAAAATTAGGTAACTTCAAGCATGCAACAACTCAATTGAACATGTCATTTAAGACACAATACCTAAATAAGTTTATTTTTATAAAAAATAATGAAATTAACATTTTTTAGAATTAAAAATTTTACCAAATTAGACAAAATGCATAAAACTAAAAGTTTTAAATGAAATACAAAATGATAAGATTGAATAAAACCGAAGGTTGTAAAACCTTAGGTTCTTTATTGCTATAATTATTCATCAACTTAAATTTTCCAAAAAAGTATTCATCAATTTTATAGAATCCTGCAAAGTTTTCAACAATTTTTAAAGTCCTTGATCTTTATTGCTTAATTTTTTTCATGATTATTTTAATTTGTTAGTTATAATATTTTACTAAAAATATTCTATTGATGGAGATGATTGATAAAATAAATGAATATCCTCAGTACAACACATATAACTAATTTAAAATTGACTAGTTGACAATGGACCATAGCAAAATGAAAAATTTTTCTCATAGGCTCTATGTTTCAATTCCTCTAGCAAGAAATAAAAGTTTTGGAAAACTCAACTTTTTAGGAAATTTAAAAAGTCCTGTATAAACAATATAAAATTTATCTAAATTTAGGAAATAACCTTACAAATATGCGGTTAGATTCAAATTCATAAAAAAGGTATAAGATCTCAAAAGTATACAACTTATCCAAGACTAGTCCCAACCATAATCCTTAGATTATAAATGAGCATGGAATGTTATTCATGAGTGTCCGTATACACAATTTTGTTATAATAGGAAAAAGATGATGATAAAGACTTGAAGGTCATAACTATATATCCAAATTTTTGTCGATTGCTTACACTACCAATCATATGTTTCAATAATAATATGTTATATATTAAATATCTAACAACTTAAACTTATAGACCTACCATAATCTTTAGTCCAAGTTTCCAATCCCCATACTAATTCCACTATAACATAAGTAAATCATATATTTTTTGTTTTGTTCAACAACAATCAAATTAGTCAAAATGTTAGTCACTCTCTTTAACTTAATAATAATATATAAAACCAATATTCCATATAAGTTTTGATATAAATTATGTAACTCTTACTTATTCGCTTACCTTAAGAATTCTCCTAGATAAGAGATAGGAAATATGGACTGAGGAACTATAACATCATATTATAGACTAAGTGACATCATCATTTTCCATAAAAAGTGTCTGCAGGCATAAACCAATATTATGATAGCCATAACTCAAAAGATTGCAATTTCTAAAAGGCACAATGAGGAGCCAGTTGGCTTTATAAGGCCATCCACACTAAGTGTCTTATATTGTTTATCTATGGAAATTTTAATTTAAAAACCAAGATCTCTTTAAAAAAGGTGAGAATCTTTTCATGATTTCTGGTTTTTCCACTTTAACAATACTTTCTTTTCTTTGCTATAAGAACAAAAAAAATAACTTTTAGCATGTTCGTTATGAGGTCTTTAGGGTAATGAAGATAGATTTTGATTTCATTCAAGCAAGAAGAACTTTAGGAAGTGTTATGAATGATGAAAATTTTGATGTCAAAGAAGCCTATATGATCGCAGAAGTGTTACATGCTCTTTTGTTATGTCCTTATATGAAAATTTTGCATATTTTTACCATAGGAACCATGTCTTCTAGGTTTAGGTTTAATTACTTTTCTCTCTTGAACTTTTATAATTTCTTAAATTTCTTTGTGATTATATTTATATCATCCTCATCAGTCTCACTTATATCGGTCTTATACATAATTTTCCTCCTCCTTAGAGACTTTAAAAATCACCTCTTCTTGTTGAAGTTAGCTCCTTTTTATGTAATTCATTCATCTACATCTTATAGGTTAGTGATTAGATTAGCTTTTCCAATGGTATAGTCCTTAATTTTTATATTTTTGTTTATTGTTTTTCTTGCAGGCTGTGCTTTGTGTTTAAGAGCATCAATAATTATCCAACCTCATTCGTCTTCTTTGTAGTTTGCAATTATTTGTCTATAAAGGTAAGTCGTTCAACTAAGTAATGTCTACAATGTGATCGATGTTGTGTTGTTCTTTACAATTTTACCTATAACAATGATTAATGAGATTTTAAGCTGTGGTTTAATAGTCTAAATATTTATGTTTAGGCATTGTATAAATTGAAACATAAAGACTTAAACTTGTAGGTGATTAATTCAAACTTAGTATTGACATAAGAACACATAATTGACATGACAATTCTTTGCATAATAAACTCCTAGGATGGTATATAGGTTGGAAACCTGTGATGCAGCTCCCATGAGGCTTATCGATGAAAAATTCCACGAACCTAAGAGTCACAGCAAAAACTTGCTTTCTCGATTAATATGATGTAGCAATGTCACTACCATAGTGCTTGCTTAAAATTAAACTTTGGAAATCAACTTATTGGCGATTAATCCAAACATAGTTATCTTGGTTTTGTATGTTGTTGTTTGTAATATTGTTAGAATGATTAATGGCTAGATGTATGAATTACATAAATATTTACTACATGTCGAATGAGTTTGTATAATTATGGATGATTTGAGGCATAATAAACTCCTAGGATGGTATATAGGTTGGAAACATGCGATGCAGCTCCCATGGGCTTATCGGTGAAAAATTCCATAAACCTAAGAGTCACAACGAGAACTTGCTTTCTCAATTCATATGGTGTAACAATGCCAGGTACCATAGTGCTTATTTAAAATCAACTTATAGGTGATTAAGGCAAACATAGTTATCTTGGTTTGTAAGCTATTGTTTGGACTATTGCTAGAATGATTTATAGCTAGATGTATGAATTACATAAGTGTTTACTGCATGTCAAATGAGTTTGTATAATTATGGATTATTTGAGGCATAATAATGTTATAGCCTAGAAACCCATGATGCAGATCACATGAGGCTTATCAGTGAAACATTCGACGAGCCTATAAGTCACAACGAGAACTTGTTTTCTCAATTCACAGGTGTAAACAATGCCATATACCATAGTGCTTGGTTAGCATGTTGTTTTATTTGATTGACACTCACATATGTTGAGTTTTGTAATTGTGAACTTATATGGTAGGATATGTTGGTTTCAACTTAGAGGGAAAATGGTCAAAGACCTGTAAAAACTTAGGGGATGTTCTGTAAAGTAAAGAATAAATGTTCTATAAACTTAGGGCAAATGAAGGATACTAATTATGAAATCACTTTTTTAAATAACAGTTTTGTAGAATGAGTAATTTTGATAGATCTTGGATGTGTAGAAGATTATGGTTTCATTAATCCTGAGTTTGTTGAGGGAATTGAAGCTTTTATTCACTATACATATTCTCAACCTGCATATATTGATGGTCCAAAGATCAGATGTCCATGTAAAAATTGAAAACATATTCATTTTCTGCCTATTGATGAACTGAATCTCCATTTGTTAAGGAAAAAATTATTTGAAGTGGACACGACAAGGGAAGCCATTATTCTATAACACCTCAAAGGGTAATGAAGTAAATTCATCAATAAATGTGGATGGGTTTAAAGAGGGACTGGATTTATAGCAAATAATATGGGTATAGCTGAACATCCTTACACCCAAATGGTTTATGATGCAGCTGGTTATACCTTTCAGGAAAATATAGAAAGTTTTGAAGAAGAACCTACCCACACACAAAAATGTTTTTTAACTTACTAAAATCAGCTGACCAAGAATTATGGCAAAATTGTGAGACCATAACTCAATTATCTTCAATTGCTCTAATATTGAACAAAAGTCTGAAGGGAAAAGTTTTTACCAAATTTTGGATAAAATTCTTGTATGGTATAATGAATCATTGCCTCCTAATCACAATGGTCGATAATTTCTACAATATGAAGAAACTTATTAGGGTCTTGGTTTGTCAATTGAAAATTTTGATTATTGCAATTTTGGATATATGTTGTTTTTGGAAGATGATGTGGAATTTCAAGCGTGCAAATGTTGTGGTCAATCTATGTTCAAACCTAGAAAGTGTTCTATGAAACAGAAATTAGTACTTTGGAAATGCATGTATTATTTCTCATTAACTAGGAGACTTCAAAGACTGTATGCCTTTGATGTTACTGCATCTCACATCAGATGGAATAATGAACATGAACAGGAAGATGGAATAATAAGTCATCCATTTGATGCCCTCGCATGGAAACATTTCAATAACACCCATTTTAAGCTTACAACTGAAAGTTAAAATGTTAGGCTGGGATTGTCGATAGATGGATTCCAATCTTTTGGTCAATCTAGCTAACAATATTCGTCATGGCCAATCATAATTACTCCTTATAATTTGCCTCCATAGATGTGTATGAATGAGGCATATATGTTCTTAATGGTGATTATGCCAGGGCCTATGAATCTAAAGCATTAAATTGTTCTATTCTTACAACCAATTATATCTAAATTGTATCATCTTTAGGAATTTGGTGTGGAGACATATAATGTGTCTCTCAAACAAATTTTTTTAAGAGTAGCTTTGATGTGGACTATTAGTATTCCTTGCTTATGTTATGTTGTCTCGATGGAGCACAGTAGGAAAATTGGCTTGTCCTTATGGTAGCAATGATTATAATGTGTTTTATCTTCCTAACAGGGCCAAAACATCTTGGTTTGACAACCACAGGAAATTTCTTCCTCTAAATCATCCATTTAGACGTAATAAACAAAATTTCTTTAAGAATAGGATGGCACAAACACCTCCTCTCCATCACAAAGCTGGTGAAGAGATATTGCAGGAGATTAATGAATTAAGGTTGCTGAAAGTTACAAAACTTGAAGCTAAAGAAGTTAATAGAAGCATTAGTAAAAAAATTTGGTTGGAGAAAACAAAGTATCCTTTGGGATTTGCCATATTGAAAAAGTAATTTGATACGTCATAATCTAAATGTGATGCATATTGAAAAAATATTTTTGACGATTTGTTCAACACGATAATGACCATTAAAGGGAGGACAAAGGACAATATAAAATCACGAGCTAATTTGAAACTTTTTTGTAGAAGGAATAAGTTATATAAAGATCTTTACACTATTAAATATCCAAAAGCATATTACACTTTAAACAAATTACAAAAGGAAATTTTGTGTGAATGGTTGAAAAGTCTAAAGTTTCTTGATAGTTTGTTTCGAACTTGGCAAAGTGTGTGGATATGAGGAAATACAAATTATTTGGGATGAAAATTCATGATTGTCATATGTTTATGCAAAGGCTAATTTCAATTACATATCAGGAGTTGCTACCGAATAAGGTTTGGGAAGCTATAATAGAATTAAGTTTGTTTTTCAAAAACTTAACATCATCTTAAATAAAGTTGGTTGAAATGGAAAAACTAAAAAGGGAAATTTCAGTTATCTTGTGCAAATTAGAAAGGATTTTCCCTCTAAACGTCTTTGACTGTAAGGAGCATCTACCTGTACACTTAGCACACAAGGCTAAACTTGTTGGTCTAGTTCAATATCGATAAATGTATCTATTTGAGAGATAATTATAGTTAATATTTAAATAAAACTTATAGCATGTTTTATTCACATAATTGTAATAACTCTATTTGTAATGTATGGGTATTTGCTTCACTTAAAGAAAAATGATAAAACAAGGCTATAGTTGAAGATTTAATATGTAATGCTTATTTAGCGGAGGAAGCAAGTACATTTTGTTTACATTATTTTAAGCCACATGTGCACACAAGAGAAAGAAAAGGTCCTCGTAATGACGATAGGGGTGAAATAGGTGATGTTGATGGTAACTTATCCATTTTCACATCCCCAGGATGAACATATGGATGTTTAACAAGAAGAATGTTAACAGTAGAAGAAATAGAGGCTGCCTATGGTTACATTGACAGTTCGTCGGAACGTTACTCAAAATAAACTAGACTATTACTATAGTAGTGGTGAGTCTAGGTCGATCCCACAGAGAGTGCATGTTAAGTTGTTGAAATGAAATTAAACGATTTTTAGGTTATGGGGTTTAATTGGTTTAAAATAAGAAAATAAAGTAAAATTGTCCTAACGAAAACAAATTAAAGAAATATAAAAAAAATGATGAAAGTGATGAAGTTGTTTAGGACCCTATTCTTTGGTTCAATCTTGGCCTACACCCAGTTAAACATATTTCATTGAATTATTGTCTTTACACTCTCTTTGAACTATACTAATACTATAGTAGTGGTAAGTCTAGGTCGATCCCACAGAGAGTGCATGTTAAATTGTTGAAATGAAATTAAACAATTTTTAGGTTATAGGGGTTGATTGGTTTAAAATAAGAAAATAAAGTAAAATTGTCCTAATGGAAGCAAATTAAAGAAACATAAAAAAACTGATGAAAGTGATGAAGTTTTTTAGGACCTTATTCTTTGGTTCAATCTCGGCCTACACCCAGTTAAACATATTTCATTTAATTGTTTTCTTTACACTCTCTTTAAACTATTGGCCGTAGATTAACAATAAGCTATATTAATCCTGGTTTTCCCTTAGTTTATAATAAATTAAGAAGAGCTTGTTAATTAACCTTAGCTATCAGATAACCTAGGAAACGTTTGCTAAGTTTAATAGAATAGTTGCCTAACGAGTGAGAAAAATAGACCAATCTAAGTAATAATCACACAAGCTTGAATTATTTAACCTAGGTTATGTTATCCCTAATGATTACGAACCATTATTCATTACAAATTAATCAAAAAAATAATGATTACGTATTGTATTCAATTCTAGCAATGGTTCTTACATAAAAATAATCAAATAAAGCATTTAATCATTCTTACATAAGATGCAAACATTAAATATAGAATAACATAATCAATCTATAAGAGAAAAAACAACAAACACTATGAGAAATAAACTTAATTGGGCTATCGACATCGATTTCATCTCCGAATTGGTGTCAGGAAAGTTACCCCTTCATGGTTCTTTCCATATGTGAGAGCTTCATTTCACTCTCTTCTCTCCTGAAGGCTTCTGAAGCTTCAGCTCAAAAACACTCCAAAACTTTCATACCCCTTCGATTGTCACATAATTGATGATTTTATATTACAAAGTAAGGTTCAGATGAGCTGTGTCTCATGCCCTGAACCACACTAGTTGAGGCTCACAACCGTGAGGCTCAAGTGCATGGGCGTGGCATGGGTATCATGCCTATGTAAATGAATCATGGGCATGATAAATGTGCTCACGGCCATGACAAATCATGCATGGTTATGAGCTTCTTCACCATTTTCTTCATTTTCTTATCTTCTTCTTATATTATTGTTGCTCTAATCTTCTTCTTCTTGCTGTGGACAAGCAAGGGTGAACCTTCAAAAAACGGCCCATTTATAATGCTTTCGACTTACTTTAAGTCCTTTGCTTTTGAATTATGCCTAAAACCACATATGAGTCAAAATGAGTATCTTAAGCAATTTCATGTCATTAATCACTAAGTGTTATGGAATAATTATACAATCAATTAAGAACATATTATACATTTTATTAAATTGTCAAGAGGTTTAACCTTTTGTATAGTAAGTTTAAGCTGATTTTAGAAAAGTAATTTGAGATTCCGAAGTTACTATTGTTCACAACTAAAATACATAATAATGCTTTTATATTATACGAGCTAATGCTTGAAACAACACAGGATGATATCAATAAAGAAGTTGAAACAAACTTTCCTTGATGGTTTGAGAAATATGTAAGTTTTCACTTGTAATAGTTGAAATGGTTGAATTATCACATCAAAGTGATAAGATGACATTATACTATTTAATAATCTAAATTGATTTTTATGCAAGCCTCAAAAAATCCAATAGAGAACAAGTTCATATGTGATTTTGCTAAAAGATCTTTGTGAACTGTTAAATTGTATCCTTTGTATTTTGTTAATAGATACAAATTTCATATAAAATAACATGGTCGTAGCGTGGCAACAGTAAATAGTGAGGTTTGCATATAAGGAAAATTAACAGATTACTATTGTAAAATTATTGAAATGCTTAAAATTGAGTACCCTGCATTGCCAATAAAACAGAGTTTGATATTTAAGTGTGAATGGTTTGATCCAACTCCTAATGTTGGAACAAAAGTGCACAACCAATTCAATCTAGTTAAAATCAACCTACGAAGAAGATTGAGACAATTTGAACCTTTCTTGTTCGCGATGCAAGAGATCTAGGTGTATTATGTCCCTTTTCCAAGCTTACAACGAGATAACTCAAATTGGTTGGTCATATGTAAAGTAAAGCCTAAAGGTGTTTTTGAATTACGTAGAAAAGGAGAAAACAAGAGAATTGAAAGTGAAGCGTTTTAGGAAGATGTTTATGAAATAAATGCATCTGTAACATATGACAAGAATGAACCTTTGAACGATCCAAGTAATGAATATGTTGAAATTTCTTCTGGAGAGAATAAGGAAGGTGAGAGATCTGAAGAGGAGCCTGAGTTTGATTCTAATTCTTCAGAAAAAGAAGATGATGATGATGATGATGATTTAGATTTAGATTTAGATTTACAATTAAGTGATGATAGTGATTAATTTGGTTTTATAATAGAATACTACAAGAATAAATCTATTATTGCATCAACAATATATTATTATATATTGAATTTATATTGTTCTATTATCGAAAAATTCAATAAAATATGAATTTCAGGTTTAAATATACCACTAAAGAGAAAATAGGATATGATGCGGCCAAGGTTCTGGTTACAACGATTTGGAGAAGTCAGTGCATTTCTAAGTGAAGCATCACATTCTGCAGATGCTTCTGCACATTAAGATGAGGCATCACCTTCTATACCTATTGTTATACCATCCAGCAACCCTGCTACGCCATCCACTAGCCTTACACCATCTATCACCCCTATACCGACAAAGATATCAGGGGTAAACATTACGGATGAAGGAGGCGACCTACAACCTAGAGCTAAGGGAGTTTATGGAAGAACGTACATCACAATTATCAACAATGTGTAAGTATATTTTCAAAAATTTTGTAATACATGATAACACCATAGGTTTATACTGAAGTTATAGGTTTTAACTTGAAAATGATCTAAAATAACTTATATATTAGGTTAGTTCCTTCTGAAACATGCTCAAGAAATATCTCATCCAAGTTCAAAGAGAGGATAGATCTTGAGGGTTATATATGGAAGAATGTCTCTCAACTGACAAAGGATTTTTATTATTAGGATTTGAGGTACACAAAATATATTCTTTAATCTTTTTTATTTTATCTAATTTTATACATCAATTACATAAATATTGTCGTTTATAAGTACTTATAGTATGTTTTCTTTTTTTCAGAAAGAATTTTTTTTTGATCCAAAATTTGATGTCGTAATTTATAATGTATAGGAGAGGAGAGCTCCTATAGTAGGGAAGGTTGTATCTTCTTTTTTTCGTGGGCATCACCCGAGGCAATAACCATTTTAGAGCATATTTATGCCAATAGACGTGGAGGACCAGACTGGATTGACCCACTAGGAGCATAAACTTCAACTTGTAAGTAACTTTACACTTATATTCTGATTTTTTTACTTTGAGTATAAAATTTGATTTTAATGGAATTTGATGTATGGAATTTTAAATGAAAATATATGTACGTTATGGAGAATCATAATGTTATAAATGGCTGATGTCATTAATGGTTGTATTTTTTAGTTAAATTTTTTGTCTAACAGGGGGAAACTATCATAAAAATAAAGGAAATTATGCCAAGATTTTTGTAAATTGTAGTTCACTTATAACAATTTATTCTAATGCAGGAAAAGTCTATGGGCAGGAAGCCTACATTACGTCAGCTCTTTTTGAACACTCACACTAAAAAGTATGATGGTGTGACCTTCGTCAATACTCGATGCAGAAAACTTCATGTATGTGAAATCTATACTTTAATATTAATTATTAAAAAGTATCACTTATAAACATAAACAATTATAATGATAGGACTAAATACAAGAAAGCATTGAACGACAATCTTAGAACTCTAAAACTATTAATGAGAGTCAGGCATATCTTGATGCAGTTGGTGGTAGGGACCGTTATGAAAGGATTTTCAGCTTAGGTTCATTTGAAAACATATATTATTCACAATCCTACATATCCACTACAGTTGGATCTAGTAGGTAGTCTGCATCAAACGAGAGAGTCCTTCAACTTGAGAGCACAGTAGAGAGGTTGATGGAGTGCATAACCCAGCTCCATAATGAGGTGGATGAGTTAAAGGGTAGGGATAGGACCTCATTGCAACAGTCAGAGAATCCACCTTCACCACCTATATAGCTTTTGGATAAGTGAATGTATTTAATAGTCTGTTACTCTTAAGTTTTTGTATAAATTCTTAATTTACAGTTAACTTCAAGATACTTATTCGTGTACACTATGATTTTTTATTATACTATTCAGGATAATGTTTACTTTACATTTATCAATCAATGTGATTTATTTTTTACAAAAACTAAATGTACAAAAATCAGAAGATTATCAACAGAAAACTCGAGTAGGAGTGAGAAATGGCTACTGAAATTTAACATAATTATATTTCCCAACAGTCATTCCGACGCTAAGTTACTGACTGAAATATGTCACTTTTTCGCTAAGTTCTTATGAAATAATATATTCCATTGGTAAATGTTTAGTGACAGATTATATTTTTTGTCGATAAATTTACTGATGGAATGTTGTAGGTCCATCAAAAAATTTAGTACTGATCTACAAGTTAATGTCAGTAAATTCACCAACGGAAAACATGATTTTGTCAACAAATTAGTGACGGAATATCTTAATTCATACAAGATTTCATTGTTAATTTTATCGACAGATATTCAAATTTTCGTCACTAAAGTTGCGGCAGTCCCATTATATCCGTCGCTAAATTTTCCCTATGATTACTTCTCCAACAACTTTTTCCATCAATAATTTCCGTCGCTAAAACCTATTCTTCTTGTAGTGTTTGGTGTTATATGAATTCATGCATGCAAGACATCTCCTTGAAACACTTACTTTGTCATAATAGTGATATTCTATTTGGTGTGGTACCCGAATATAGGTGTGCATATCATATATTGGAACCCATTCTACATTTTAAGAAATCAATTAATCTAATTTTTCATCCAGAAAAACTATGATTGAATAACTTTTATTTTATACTTAAAAAATCAGTTAAAATAGTTTCCAATTTTGAGTTTGAGGCCTATATTTTTCTCTTATGAATCAAGTCCTAAAACTCATTAAGTGGTTGATAGGTGTGCATTAGGATATATTTTTATAGGTAATTGGCATGTGTTTTCCAGCATAATTGTTGTTTATTGTTCTAGTTTAGGATTCATTTTGTGTGTTTTCATTAAGTTTGGTTTCCATTGTTGTTCTTGTGTGTTTGATGCTAATTGAGGGTAAGAATTGACTATTCTATGTAGGAAAGAATAGAGTGTTAAGTCAAGAGGACTTCACGATTATTAATTTTTATGACAATCAAATAATAATATTATTAGAAATAAATGAACTATTTTGATAAGTGTGTTAAGTGTGCAAAAGTACAAAACACAGAAAAAGCAAAACACATAAGAAGCAAAAAACACAGAAGAAGTACAAAACACAGAAGGAGCAGAACCCAAAAGAAGTAAAACACAAAAGAAGCAAAATATAGAAGAAGCGCAAAACAAAGAAGAAGCAAAAAAAACATAGAAGAAGTGAAAACACTGAAAAAATGTAAAACACAGAAGAAACAAATCACAAAAGAAGCAAAAAAAACAGAAGAAGTGAAGAACACAGAAGAAGCAGAAAATACAGAAGTAAAACACAAAAGAAACAAATCACAAAAGAAGCAAAAAAAACAGAAGAAGTGAAGAACACAGAAGAAGCAGAAAATACAGAAGAAGCAGAAAACACAGAAAAAGCAGAAAACATAGAAGAAGTGCAAAACACAGAAGAAGAACAAAACTCAGAAGAAGCAGAAAACACAGAAGAAACAGAAAACAAAGAAGAAGCAAAACATAGAAGAAGTAGAAAACAAAAAAGAAGTGCAAAATTAAGAAGAAGTAGAAAACACAGAAGAAGAGGAAAACACAGACGATACAAAGATGAAGATACGCTAGTACGTCGGACAGTTAATTAGTTGGAGTTAGTTACAGAACTCAACTGAATAACGATTATGAAGATTCAAGAAGCAGTTATCAAGATTCAAGAAGCAGTTATCAAAAATCAAGAAGCTATTGGAGACTTAGGCTATAAATACTAGTCATAGTCGAAGCTTGAACAATCTTACGAAACTTTCAATCTTTTGAGCTTTCAAGTGTATACTTACAAAGAAAAATTCTGTAGTGC
>JANQBM010000004.1:14301653-14313509 GCA_025594535.1 Erythroxylum domingense | reverse complement strand
ATGTATGTGATGCCATGTGGAGTTCTATAGTAATTGTACGTAGCGCTCCCTTATCTTAGGATATGTGTCGGAATGACTTACGGGCGTCCCGATGCGTACCCTAGGGTGATGGGGTATTACAGCATGTCTTGTCATTTTTGTTGGATTCTTTCTGTGCATCTTCTTCATGCTTCACTGTCATTTTTCTTCTCTTCCAGTTGTTAGCTTATGCACTATCGTATTGGTCATCAGTAAATTCACATGCATGGGGTTGTCCCATCTCATGCCTTTATCTTCTTTATATTTTCAACATATATCTCCTTGGCATTTCCATGTCTTCTTCTTGCCCCATGAAGACAAGTGAGTATTGCCCTTCGAAAAATGGTCCAATTGTCATGCTTTCTACCTAATTTAATTTCTTTGTTTCTAAATTGCACCTAAAATCATATATGAATTAAAGTGATTATCTTAAGCATTTTCATGTCAATACTTGCTAAATGTTATGGAATAATTTCATAATCAATTAAGCACCTGTTAGATACATATTAACCCATTACTGATAAAGTCTCAAGAAAGTTATTGTTTGGTCCACAAAAAGTCTCTCCTTTGCTAATAGAACTACTCTTACACAATCTGTTCTCTTAGTTGTTCTTTGTTATACAATGCAAATGATTTACATCCCACAGGCGACGCTTAATAAGATTAAAGGAAATTGTCGTCAATTCATTTGGGGGGGCAAATCAAGGTGAAAAAAGACTATGAAGTGGGACAGCATATGCCAATCTAAAGATAGAGGAGGTTTGGGGCTAAGAAAATTGAAGGAGTGTAATGAAGCTTTTATCATGAAAATTGCTTTACAAATTCTAGCTTTCCCAATTTTACGTGGCAAATATATGCATAAAGTTGAAGGAATTCCTTATATTTTGGTGCCAAAAAATTACTCTTTTTTTATGGAGGGCCATTTGCAAAATTTGGCCTCAAATGATTTCTGGAATCCGGTGGGCGATTGGTGATAGGAAGATAGTACAATTTTGGGATGACCTTTGGATAGGAGACATTGCCCTTTCTGATGTTTTTGGGCTACACCTGACAAATGACGAAAGAACTTTGACTGTCTCTGAGATATTAAATGAGTTTGGAAATTGGTGGTGGGACTACATATCATCAAAGTTGCCTCTTTCCTTTTGTGAAAAGATTGCAGGTGTGAAGCCACCTTCTCCAAATGGTGGTAGTGACTAGTATTATTGGGGTTTATCTTATTTCGAGGAGTTTTTCTATTAAAATAGCATATGAAGCTATTTGTAGAAACTGCATCCCTCTAATAAGGTTTGGAAGTTGGCTTGGCAATTCCTAAGATCTCAACACATCCGATCCTTTCTTTGGCTGGCTTTCCAAGGTAAGCCCTTAACTAACATGGAATTATGTAGACGACATATTGGGGAGCATCTTTACTGTGAAACCTGCAATGGTGTGGAGGAATCTTTGGTTCATGTTCTTCGAGATTGCATTGAAACACTTGTTAATTGGGAACGTCTAATTTCTCGTGTTCATCTTCAAGGTTTTTTCAATGACAATTTTAAAAACTGGTTGGTTAGAAATCTTTCTAAAAAGGAGGGCTCAAGTATTGATGATGATTGGCAGCTTTTTTTTTTTTTTGGGTTACTTGCTAGCTTATTTAGAAGTGGAGGAATAGTAAAGTCTTTGCAAACAAAATTCTTGGGAGCAAGATTTCTATCATCATGACTCAAGTTAACGAGATTTAAAAAGTTGACATTATGGCTAATGAGACTAAGCCTTTGCGACATAAATGATTGATTCGTTGGGTCCCTCCAGGAGAAGGATGGATGAAACTTAATACAGATGGTGTCTTTAAAGCTGCAATTGGTGTGGCTACAACAAGTGGTATGTTAAGGGATCAAACTGGATGTTAGAAGGGAGGCTTCTCTATGCACATAGTTAATTGTACTCCTATTGCTACTGAGAGCTACGGGAGGTTTTGCAAGGATTAAAATTGGCTTCGGCAGTTGGTATTCGAAATCTCATCTTAGAGGTAGATAGTTTTTGTGCGGTCAAATTGCTAACTAAGGACAATATTCCAATCAATCAAAATTGGTCCCTTGTGAATGCTATTAGAGGATGTTTAAGTCGTTAATGGCTAGTGCAAATTATTCATAGTTATAAGAAAGGAACGAATATGGCAATGAATCTCTCTTGACTATCATGAGTTTTCTCTCGCTTTTGTTGGTATTTTTGATATTTTAGAGAAGGATAAGGTTGGAGTTGCCTTCCCTCGTTTATGTCCTATGAATCAAGGCTTTTGCCTCTTCTTTCAATTAAAAAAAAAAAAACCCTTGTTGTTTGTATTATCAATTATGCCTGTACATTCCGTTTTTGGACGTTAAATTCAAAGTGTAATACAGCCACAACGGTCGACAAACGAACGATAAGGGAAATTGAAAGTTACTTCGAGGGGCTATTCCAATTCCAAATAAATAAACCATTATTCTGTGGCAAATTACTTTTAGAATGACAAAAACGCCCCCGTTGCCCAAAGATAAGAGACCAACCCAACAAAATAAAGAAAACGAATCAAGAACGCCGTCATGGCATGAGCAGCCATCAACAAGCCAGCTCTCGTCCCCTGCTGTCACAACTCGTTCTATTGAAAATGGCCAATCGCTTCCTAAAACGCTTTCTTCAACACATGCGTAAGTCCACTTCATTTTTTTTTTTTACTTTTATATTCCTTTGGGTTTAACGATTCATCGTACAGACGATTCCAGAAGCTTGTTTAAGAGACCAGAAGAATATCGTCGATTTTTATACGGAATCTTGAAGCGGAATCAGTCTCAAATGCCAAAGGCTGACAATTTTGAAGCAGATAAGGTTCAAGAAGGAGCAGTTAATGCATCTTTGAGACATGAAGCCAGGAAAAACACAGACTTCGAATCTGGGCTTAGCAAGAACAGTTCCGGGGATGAAGAATTGAGTGATTCTAAATGGAGGCCTGAACTTACTTGGCTCGTTAAAGCTCTGGACCCTGCTCTTGATTTGTGTAGGTGGGCTCTCCCGACAGGTTCGTTATTTTGTTCTGTTTCTCCAAATATGTCGCTGTTTACGTACTGTGTGCTCATCTTGGTAATTTAAATTAAAGTTGAGATGTTTAAATTTTTCAAGTCCTACATACATGCTGTAGGGAATGGAGTTGGAAGCAAAACTCCGGCAAGCAGTCGATCTCTTACGGAGATTATTGCAAGTATTCAGCGGAGTAAGATTGGCCTCGAGGGTTGGAGCTTTAGCGATCTTACCATTGGCCTTTATCTTATTTATCTTCGACAAGCATCTTTAAATCCGTTTGAGGATGTTAAGGGTGTCCAGATCTTTTCAGAATCAACTGTAATTACTAAAATACTATTCTATTATCTCTTTTTCTAAGCTGCTTCTTGGGTGAATCAAGTGTTGAACAAATTTTTTCTTAGTTGAAACAGAGTGTCTATGATGGGAATGATTTTGTTGATTCAGGTCCACGAGCTTATCTACCATCTTGAGTTAGCAAAAGCTTGCTATAAGGGGAATGCTCTTGGAGTTGCAAAACATAGCATGCTTCGTGAAAGCAACGTTCTCAAATATGTGAAAGATTCTAGTGTGATGAGGCCTGGATATTACGTGGGAATTGATCCACGCAACAAACTCATAATTCTTGCTATTCGTGGAACTCACACTGTCTATGACCTTATCACTGACATTGTAACTTCAAGTGATGTAGAAGTCACATTTGAAGGTTATTCAACCCACTTTGGTACAGCTGAAGCTGCTCGTTGGTTCCTTACTCATGAGATTGGGACCATAGGGAAGTGCTTGGAGAAATACAAGGTGGGAAACTAATCCATATGACGTTTTGCTTATCCTTTCTTCTTACTTTGTTATTTGTCAATAAATCCTGTTGAAGTGAAACTAATCCATCTACAGGGATTTAGGGTAAGATTGGTAGGCCACTCTCTTGGAGGTGCTATAGCTTCTCTGTTGGCCATTATGCTCCGGAAAAAATCAGCAGCAGAACTTGGCTTTAACCCTGACATTGTGTCTGCTGTTGGATATGCGACTCCTCCCTGTGTCTCCAAAGAACTTGCTGAAAGTTGTTCTGATTTTGTAACAACGGTGGTAATGCAGGTGGGAGTAATTTTCTTGATTATCTTTCACTTTTTTTTGCAGAGAGATGTTTTCCCAGTCTTATGTATTTGTTAATTTCATCGATTCTGTATTAAGATAAGTTTCTCATTCCAGTATCCCATCACGTATATTATCCCTTAACTTTCCTTATTGCCTTTTCATACTAAATATGCAGGATGACATTGTACCTAGGTTAAATACAGCTTCTCTATCAAGACTTAGGGGTGAAATTCTACAAACTGATTGGTAAGCAAGCCAAACCAAGTCCAAATGAATGTTTCTCTCACAATAGCCTGTATACAAATATATAGACATAATTTGAAATTGTGCTTAGTGTCAAGCTTTTCAAGTCCAAATTACTACCTTTTGTAAAGCAAATGCTTTTTATGCACTCTGCACATCCCTGAGATGGGAGGTTGGTGCTTCCGAGTGTTTTTCTTTTCCAGATTAAGAATGTGGAAATTGAGTTGAAAATACTGGAACAATGCACATGTTTTTAAAGCTGTTAGACGTGATAATTTTGTACTAAGTTTATTGAAATGTTCCAAAGGAGTAGTTATCAGAGATCAGATCAAAGTTATCAGAGATCAGATACAGTCAACTTTTAGTTGCTCTTGCTGATAACTTTCTCATCCGGTTAGTGCTGCTGCTTGTTCATTATGTGCTTGTATTCGCAGCATAAGTTACAAAAATTAAGGATGGGTAAGGCTACTGGATAGTGAAGGATTGTTAACTTTATCCTGATATTCATCCCGTTGCATTTTCAATTAGCGTCTTGAAGTACTTTTTTAAAATTGAGTGACTGAGTAGGTGGCAAGTTTATCAAGGAATCTGTTTAGTATTGTATATGAATTCGCTATTACCAGAAGGCCTATCTGTCGTTGCATATCTATTTTGATTCACATTCTTGCTTACTCTTTGCATAGGACGACTGTGGTTGAGAAAGAGGATTGGAAAAGCGTTGTTGGCTTGGTGACGAATGCAAAGCAGGTTATGTCTTCTGTGCAAGATGTGGCTCGCAAGCTTGCAGATTATGCAAAATTCAAGAGCAAGAATTGTTCTTCTGGTAAATTCATCAATGTTCTGCAAAATTGTTTTCGCTTACTAGCTAGTTAATGACATAAGAATTACATGTTTATTTTGCATCCAATAGGATTTGGGAAATTTAGGTTCAGGATTTTAAAATCTGCAAAGGCAAAATGTATTGGGTGTTTCTAAACGGGAGTAAGTTATGAGGCAGTGTTAGGGCATGGAATGTTAGAAGCACATTTTAACAGGGGTTAAAACTTCTCCTTTCAAGTGGTCTTCAACCAAAAGCACCAAACTAGTGCAAATATTGCATAACACTATCACCTGATTTGTACTTCAAAAAGTTCTAAATTTGGTTTACATAAAATCTTACCAGTTGGCAAGGCAACGTCAATGTTCCTCAATAACATTCAACACAATCTCCAAAAAACAAAGAAAATGTTAAGGAAATAGTTTTTCATCATAAAATTCATAGAGATACTGACTCAGTTTCCTTATCTTAGAAGATAAGCTTATACCATAGAAACCTACCATGGACTTGACTGCAGGCTTAATTAGTTTTATGATTAAGTATTGACCACATATCTGTATCCCACAGACATAAAAACTGAAGTTTTCAAAATATGCATTAAAATTTTCTTGAATTGATTCATACTTTGCTGGATGATTTCCGTAATTTTGCTGTGCTTTAACCTTTTTGTCCTTTTTGCTTGCAACGAAAACATTTTTAACCCCCATATCAAAATGACTCGAGGATCATTATTTACCTGCATTGAAATATGTGTTTTCGATAAATTGAAAGAAGTTGAAATTTTCTGTTCTGAATTCAGATTGTGGAGTGGAAGCATGACTGCTTACTTCTTGTGACTGATCATTTTGCTCGCAAATTAATGCTATGCCTTGTCTTCTCCGTGATGCTTCTCTTGTATTAATTTGCCAACGTTTTTCTTTTGTTCACTAAAGTCTTTCATTTATGGCAGACACTCCCAGCGGTAAGCAGTCACTCTCCGTTACAGCAGAGAATGCTGTTACTTATGAAAAGAAAGAAACTGGTAGTGTACCTGAGGAATTGTTCGTTCCTGGGACTGTTTATTATCTAAAGAGAAGTATTGAAAGTGATTCTGGTGGCGGCAATGATGGGGGTAGGAGTATAGAATATTATACGCTTTGGAAGAGGCATCTAGATGAACATTTCCAAAGAATACTGCTATCAAGCAACATAATTTCAGACCACAAATGTGATAGCCATCACTTTGCTTTACGAGATGTACTAAAAGGATTGCCTGTGAAGGTACTTGAAGAATGATTGAAAACAGCGATGTGGGAATAAAATCTTGACTGCATCAAGACGAAGACGATGTGGGAGAGGGTAGTTTTAATTTAATACCAAAAGCTACTCTTGTCGGAATCTTGTACGTGATATGTAAATCTCTCTTCTTTTTTTGTAAGAGATCAACTGTACATTTGTTAATATCAAAACTTTTCTAATTAGTTGAAGTTTCATCCAAGATCATATTCTCTCAACTATAAGTTGGGTGTTCTTCTTTAGAATTGTGAAGCAGAGATGAATTATTATCCATTGGTATCGTGACATACAAATTACATACTAATGGAGTAATGCCTTTCGTCAGTGTCATTGAAAATCATGTACCACAGAGACTTGGATTCTTTCAGGAGACAAGAAGATAATTGCTTGCTTACTCGGTTACACTATGGTTCACCAGGCTGTCAGATTGTTATCAAAGAGTCGATATTTCCTTCATTTGCTTGTTACGTCCTTTCCGCTAGATTCTATGTTAACGAAGAATCAACGTTTCCTAACATTTTATTGTCATGTCCTTTATGGTTGAGTTTAATTAACGAGGTAACGTATCCTGCTTCCTAAGGTTGCTTCTTAATTAACAAGACTTGGTCATGTGCTATTAGGAAACATGACATTTTTGCGAGGTTTGAAAACAATCTGAACAGAATTTGTACGGTACTGAATTGTTGTATTAACATGTCCTACAAAATTAAACATAAGAATTATAACTTAAAAAAACAAAAGAATTAAATTAATGAGAATCTTTTGAAAATAAATGATGACTTTGTATTAAACAAAAAATGAGATTAATAAAAAATTACATGTGATATGTAATATAAATATATACCTTACAAATATTTTTATTTTTATTTTGCTTATAGTTACAAATTTCCGTTGAAGTATGCTTATTATTGTTTAAAAAAATAGTATGTTAAGAATATTGTATTATAAATAAATGAATAAATTTCAACAATTTTGATATGGAATATCATGGTTAATAATACAACTGCAATAGGTAACTGTTGCGAAGCCTCGGGAAAAGTACCAATCCTACTCCAGCCTAGGCCTAGGCTCACTCATAGCATCCAAGGAAAAGCGGAAATTAATGCTTCATTATGCGTCGAGAACACCGACTGTCAGTGCCATTAGGCCCTTATCCAAATAAAAATGTGACACGCTTTCCTCGATTTTAAGAGTCGTACCAAACAAAACTATAATATTACCCTCCTCTTTTCTGGACCCACAACTTCCACACAACTTGTTTGCACATGATTGTGATATGACAAGTTTTCTATTCCTTGCAACTGAGAAAACGTCACAATTTTCTGCATTTGATTTTTTGAACTTGAGCTGTACACTTCAATACATTTTGGAAGGACAAGTTATCTTTCTGAGGTTCTCTACTTGATCGTTGTAGAAGAAGAAAAACGATGGTTGCTGCAACATTAACTTTGGATCAGTTTATTAAATGCAACTAGGGTGAAATATGAATTTATGAATTATAGCTTTTTTAAAAACATGTTAGGAAAACAATAATATATATTTATGTACTCCATCTCATGTAATAAGTTATAGACGAAGAACTATTAATTAATTATTAAAACAATTCAAAGTATACCTTTAAGCATAAATTAAACAGATAAATTATTGCTTTGTTCAATTAGTAATAACAATATCTTTGTGTGGTAGGATTTATTCCTAATCTTGGAACGGATTATGAGGATTGCAGTACAGACAATCAAGCAACACACAGGTTTTTCTGGTCTGTTTTTCCGGTCGGGAGAAAGTAATGTACTTGAAAAGGGGAAGTGACAAAAGAATACATGACATGTCTACATTTGTGTGTGTATTGCTGTGACACCGAAGGTATAATTCTATTCTTTATGCAGGTGCTGTGGCTGGTGGGACTTAAATGAATTGCCCAACCCAGTAGTGCATTAAAGGATTTTTCAAGTTTTGAAATTTTTTTTCTCAACTTAAAGATGATGTTGATGCCAATTATAGAATTATTGGTGACGAATTCGTAGGGAGCATGTAATGTGTCCAAGTATCACTACAAGTCACCATTTTGGTCAAACAATCCTTGGAATGAAGTTAACTTGTGTCTTAATTCACTTTTCATAGTTCCTCCCAGCTTGTCTCCACCTGTGGTCGAAGCTCTCTCTCTCTTAGCTACCAGTGCAAGTCATTGACAAGCTAATTACCAACTAAAAACAAAACCATGTTTATGTAACAATCTTCCATCGATTTAATGGAAATGACAGCCTAAATTGTCCTCCAGTGTTACCAAGTAGAGGTTTTTATATATGGATATCAGTCCCTATATTGTGGCCTGGACTTTGAATAAATGCCCCCCATTCAAAAAACACCAAGAGAATATAAATTTCAGCAAGTTATTTTCTCAATTGTCAAGCAACAAAGCGTCCGCCGTCATGTCATTCGTATTGTCGGGATCTAAATTGATGTCTGAACATCTAATCGTTGTTTTTTGGTATTTATGAAGAACTAATCCATTACTTTTACATATTAGGAGAAAAGAGAACAATTAGTTTAAATTGGATGGGGCACGTTAAGACAACATCATGAGTATGGTTGATACCCAGGCAATTTGTGGACTTAAACAATAGGTATTAGCTTATCGTCTAGATTTGGAACACTGAATTTAGTAAACAGAACAGATGATAAGGATATACCGCAATCATCTACGCACGTGCAAAGGCCCCATATGCAAGTTGACTGGTCATGGAGTTCAGTCTGGTTCCTCCAAGGTCCTAAATTATGCTCCTCTCCAAATCATACGATCAAACCTTAGTGTTCTTTAGTTAATGTGACTGGGAGTCGATCCACACGGTTAATTGAGATATATTTGTATGGCAGTCAAAGGAGACAGAACAGAGGAGGCCTCTTGTTTCATGGGTTTGCTTGTTAATTATTTCAACACGGTTTAACAATCTCGTCACCTTCGGTCTGAGTCTGACATCTTTCAAAATTTGAGCCAAAAAAGAAAACGTCTTTATCATGCTGTTAAATTAACAAAACAAGTGATGGATGGGATTTGGAAGTATTTGAGCATGGTTTTAGCTTCTCCAAGTTTCCGCTCCGCCTACGACGCTTAAATTGTCGTTTTCTGTAGTATCAATGACCGTTAAAAAGGTCAAACGACTAATTAGGTGGCATTGAGTTTAGCTGGGACCCACACGTATAACCATATACAAATGAACTGTGCCACTGCCACCCGTGCGGACTGTCGGCGTAATAAGGAAGCAGATTCCTTTCCGGACACGTGCACCGCAGTCCCATTGACTCCCCTTTCTCTTTCTTTTTGAAATTTGATATACGACCTTAGGAAGATTCACATTTTTTATTTTTACTATATTTAACAAATTTGATTACATTAATGACTGATCGACTTCGTAACTTTCCTTTTTAACATTGGACCAGCGAATTGTAAATTCCATTCTTCATGTGTATGTATCATTCCATTCATATACTGATTGGCGCTATCTTTTTACAGAACCTTAAACAAAATCCTTGTTTACATATCTATACAGTATTGTATGCATTTATATTTATTTTTATATAATGCATGTTCCCAACAGAAACAAAATGAAAATAATCATGCCCACAGTTCTCCGCCCCTCTTTCTAAAGACTACCAATTAATTACCAACAAAAGGCGAAAATAGACAGAATAACAATCAGAAAAAACGACTCCACTTGGAAGAAGATGCATTCAAATCTATTAGGATGCTGCAAGATTCTCTTTGTCATTCAGGATTACATGTTACGAGAATAAGATGTACATAATAAAATCAATACAGCTTGGTAACAGTATATTAAGAGAAGGGAACATGTATTACACTCCAATTGTTCTAATCAACATTGGGAGGTGGTGGTGGGTCAATCATGTTTCAACTGATCACAAACGTACAAATGGATGAGAGTCTCGCCTCCTAAATCACCAATTATAAGAGTTGATGCCAGCAAGCACTTGATTAATCCCCTCCAAATTGTCAGTTTTCGTCCGGATTGGGTAGAAGTTCACTGCTAAGTTTTAGTTTCATAATAAATAATTAAGGCTTCTTCAAAATGTTCGAATATGAGAAAATTTAGGCATGTCAATAGATCGGATTAGACTCGAGTCGTTGATGGCCTGGCCTAGACCGTTAAAAAAAATTTGAGAGCGAGCCAAACCCACAACCCGCGCGGGTAGGAATGGTCTGGCCTGTGCGGGTCGAAAATGACCCGTGGCCGTTGGGGGGCTGAGAGCAACCAGTCCGTGGCCAGGCCAGCCCAACCACCCAGGCCACGGGTCACCCGTCGGACCTAAGTCAACTCGGGCGTTTAATATATTTTTAAAATTTTTGAAGACAATTTTCAAAAATTGTAGTTATATTTTTTAAAATTCATAAATTATAAATTATAACATAATCATTTACAGTAAAATGTAAAATGAAATTACCCATAAATTATACAAAAATATTTATATAAAATAAAAGATATAAAATACAAACTAATTTATATTTATTAAAAATATATATCAATGATAATGTTGTCATAATTATTCCCTGTAAACAAGTCAATTTAAACTTTTTATTTTATTTTTCATATTTACATAATAAATACATTGTGCATATATGTATTTATATTAATCTTAAAATGAATTAATCACTTTATTAATCCAAACGTATCAATTCCAAAATAATATATAAGTAATTCAGTTATAAAAACAAATAAGTACAACATATTATATTGAAAATAGTTATTATTTTATTAAAACTAGAATACATTTTATAAATTCTTTTGATTTGTTTTTATAAATTATTTATTTCATTAAGTCAAAAATGGTTCTTTTACTTTGTTTCTAAAATCATTATATTCTAACTAATCTAAATTTATATAAATTACATTCATAATTTTTTTTCCTATTTAAATTATAATATTAAAAGATTCATTTCTACCTAAGTAACTCTAATTAAAAGTTTGTTAAGAGTAATTCCTTAGATCTTTAATGGAAACCTTGATATATGATATAAGTTTACTTTAAATCCTTTTTGTCCTTAGAATGTTATAAGCATATCATATATTCATATTTCATAAAATTAATAAAATTGTCACCTTTTTTCTTTTTCATATATGTATTACGTGACAAATTTAAATTATAACAACATATAATTAATTAATTATGATATAATAAAGTTATTGAGATGTAATGGTACGGTTAATTAGAACTTTTAATTCAATTAATTAGAAATTTATATAAAAAGTTAATAAGTTAATAGTTATAGTTAAAATTAAGAATTACATTAATTACAAATTTTTAATTTACTTAAATTATTTATTAATTATTATAAGAGAGAATTGATAAAACCAAAT
>JANQBM010000004.1:14281468-14301553 GCA_025594535.1 Erythroxylum domingense | reverse complement strand
ACAACTTAAAGACATTAAAATTGCCTAATCATTGAGGAAATAACAAAGATTTGCTTGTTTAAAATTTTATTTATCCGGAAACTCTTTAATAGAAATTTATATTGAGCCTAAACTTTGTAAAAATATCACCAAAGACTATATATTCTTCTATTCTATAGTACTTTAGTCAACCGTGCCTCATATATGCATAATGAGGTATAGTAAAGATGTGTAAGAATATATCATATATGCATTAATGAGGGATAGTAGAGATGTTATTGGTTAAGATAATGATTGATGACCCTCGGATTTAAAGATGCAGGCTCAAATGAGTTTAAAAAAATAACACTCGCATTATCATAGAGTTTTAGCTATTTAGGGAGAGAGCAATTAGAAGCATAAAAGAACAAATAAACCTAAGCAGAATGAACAAATAAACCTAAGCAGTAAGGATACAAACTTTGAACCAGATTCAATCATTCAATTGAACCACTTCAAATTTAATTATCCAGTCGCCAACTTTGAACCAGATTCAATGCATAATCAATCTTGTTCAAAATACGAGAAGCTTACAAAAGCTACCAAAACAATAAAAAAATTTATTGACAATGATTCCAAGACACGCACAAATAAAAGGCAAGCAGAAGAGTAATGGAATAATGAGGAAGAGAGAGTGAGATACTTGCGAGTTTCCAATAGAGTTGCGACGTCAGTTGAAGAAGAAGAACAGTGAACCTGGTGAGTTGCGATGGTGTGAATGCGACGGAAGGAGAGGAAGGCAGAGTGCTAGAGGTAGAGCAGGAGCAGGGGAGGTGAGCAGCGTCTGGGTCAAGGTGAGTGGGTGTGGGTGGGACTATCAACTGCCGCTTGTGGGAGGGAGTGTGAGTGACGACTAAGAGTCTGAGATTGACGAGCGAGAGGGACTGAGGAGGGAGACGCTGTTTTGTTTCATCAGAGAAAAAACGATGTCGTTTTCCTTTGCAAAAAAATGACGTCGTTTTGTCTCTTATTTTTTAGTAACCTTATCCTAAAAAACGACGTCGTTTTACTTTTGACACAAAATGATGTTGTTTTATCTGGGAAAGAAATAAGTCTCGTGTTAACAAAACGACGTCATTTTGCAATAAATAAAACGACGTCGTTTTACCTAACCCACTCTGGGCGGGCCACGGGCCACAGACCGAGCTAGTGGGACTGGCCCGTGGTCTGGCCCGTCCAACTAGTTCGGCGGGCCGCAGGCCGTCCGTGACTCGTTCCCTTTGGCCCGTGAATCACAGGCCACGACCCAACCCTTCTATCCATAGGCCAAATTATCCTGACCTGTGGGCCAGTTTGATTGGGCCAAACCCGTTAACTACGGGCCAAGCTGAGCCAAAATTGCCAATCCTAAGCAAATTTACTATTTGTGGCATACAGTGGAAGGAAGATCTACGAAGGACAGAATTTGTTGAAAGAATATATACTTAACAGCAGCACCACCTTCTTAAGCTAAAGCTAGCTGTAGCTGACTATGCGACTGGTGGCATGCATGTATATAGTGGGGAAGATCCACCTGAGTTCATGCACGCATATTTTTACTCCACATAAGGAGAGGGAAAACAGAAAGGTATAAAAATCATGAACAACCCAATTATATGCCTTTCTTTTAAAGAAAAAATTTTCATTCCCCCTTCAATGATCGAGGAAGGAGCTGACGATCTTCCATCATTGTCAGTTTGTGATAAGAATATCTCTCCCTATACTTACACCTATATACATAGCGGTATTATGAAACAAATCCTGTTTGAACCATAATTAGCATTACCTTTCTTGTAAGGAAAAAATAAAGTAAAACTGTCGAAGCTGAAATTAATATGATGTAAGTGTGTGTGCGGGGAAGAAATAAAACATATAAAATAAGGAACTAGCCTACTGTATAAGGGTAACTGAAGGAAGTTTATAAAAAGAATAGGCAAAAAGCTAGAAAACGTTTATGCCTTAATGCCGTGTTTGTGGTTTGGGATGAATATGGAAGACCAACATCTTTTTTCAATGATTTGGGTTAGGGATAGGGTGTGTAGGATGAAATATGTAGATAGGATTAACTCGTAAAAAGACCCTTGGCATGTGAAAAGATCAATTAGGAGTTGATCTTCCAATTTTCCATTAATCCTAAAAGAAAAGTGTATTGAGCTTAGTTTTAATTGTGCGCTACTTCTAAGATTAGTTGCATACATTAATGAATTATGGATAAATTAATTTAGCATGCCTTCTTGTCTCCAGTATTAATTAATTCAAGTGGCCAACAAGTACATAAAAAGGATGGTCGGATTTAGATGTTTGCTTGCTACCATGCACATAATCATAACCTCTTTTAAGACTGCCGTCTAACAGTGCTCCATAATATATTATGTAATTTCAATATATGTATTTGGGGATTGGATTGGAGAAATCTTTATAAAGGTTTTTGTTTTTGGTTGCAGGTCACTTCCCAGTATCCCATCAATTAGGCATGTAAACCTCTCATTCAGACAAAATAACCGTACATTCAGCTCACTTTGTAGGGCATTGACTAACAAGCAAACAAAACTTAATAGGAAAGCAAATCTGATAATAAACTAAAGGAAGGCGAAGAAGTGAGAACACAGCCATTCCTGGTAAAAGGCTGTCCTCTGTAAGAATTTTATATTTAACCATCAAAACAAATTACAGAAGCCTAGACATTCAGTATGTTCCGGAAATGCGATCCAACTCATAATACAATTAGTAATTAATATCTAAAATTTGGTAAATGCCTCTACATAATCATTAATGGCTTTTTGTTATAAATACCAACATAAAAACATATCCTAATATTTATTACACAAATTAAAATTTACGTGCAGTTGTTAGCGTTTAATTATAAAGTAAAACATATATATTTATTTACAAAACTGAAATTTTAAGTCTGTTTAATAAAATAATCTCTATGTCAACTGATGTATATGGTCTTAACATAAAAATCCATTAGAATTAAATTAAATTAATACTAAAACTAAGAAAAGGAATGATCATGTTAAGACTTTTAGGAAAAAAATAAAGAGAGAGAAAAGTGGGATTGGACTAATATCAATAAAGTTTATTAAGATAAAATTTTATAAATAAATATTAAATTTAAAAGATAGAAGATTAGAGTGAATTGGACATTCTATTCACTTTTAACCAGTAAGGATGAAGTTGGCATCATCCGCTCATCACGTGGCCTTCTTATTTACTTTATGACATTCTAAAGAAAGTGAAAGAGCAAGAAGTTTTCAACCACAAGTACCAAATGAAGCACAGGCTTAGTAGCCTTAAAATTTAGATAATGTTCCTACAACATAGCTTAGGTAATTCGTTTTAAGTGGCCTAAGTTATAAATAACCATAAGTTGTACAAAAGTAACGTTTCAGCTATAGGATAGTCTAAAGGACGGTAAATCATTATTATGGCTGAATGTGGGGCCTAAGTGCACATTTGGCGAGGTCTACATGTTGGTACCTCCGTGTGACAATAGAGAGTGATTAATCATTATATATGAGATTAGTTAATCATAATAATACAGTATTGCTCGACAAGCTGTTAGCTGCTAGGCTTAAACAAATCTTAGACAGGAAAAGGAGAAGCCATCCTCCTTTTTCTCTCTTTCTGCTATTTGTGCTTCCCTTCTATTCCAGCGTCATTGTCTTTTGTTTCATTCGTTTTTGGAATATGCCCCTTTTATGCATCCTTTTCTCTATCTTTACAGTCTGATTATCTGTACTTAAATTGGTATTCAGAGTCCCTTAATCACGATCCACCACCAATTGTTGTCAACAACTAACTATATATTAGCAGTTTCATCTCTTGAAACTATCAATTACTTATTCAAATCTTTATGTTCCCTTGTTTCTATAGGATCTTTGCTCGGGACCATAAGCTTGTCATGTTTTTAGCAGTGTTTAGTCAGCTTTCCAACATGAATCAATAATTGAGGAGCTTGCGGTTAACATTCGTGTGCACTCCTGACATAGTATTAGATAACTACAAAATGGGATTAACATCTTAATGAACTATACAAACTGAAGCGGCTATTGTAAGAAGAAAGCTTCTGACAACGAAATCAAAACTCCTGACATGTTAGAAACTTTGCAACGTACTGACACATTAGCAATAAAGACTAAAACGTTAATAGCAGTCTGAGGCAGGCTCAATAAATCAAAGATCTATATCAGTTTACCAAGAACTAGGGAATATATTAAGAAAAGCATGCTATTTGATATTGGTTCCTGTATTTATCCCGGCTTCCTTAACTAACACAATATCAATTTGTCTTTACTTTATCTAAATAGAGTACCGCGACCATTGTAGTTTTTTCTTTACCTGTACACGCATTAAGCGCTGATGTTCTAAGCGGGTAGGTTCAACTAGGCCGCCATTACGGGTGCTCTGTTCCAATTTCATGTTTTGAGTGTGCTCTCCAGTCCCTTGTCAATTTTGTCTGAAATTCCTAGATTACAAATTTAAATTCTGGAAGGAACAATTAGATAGAAAATAAAGCACTCTCGTGAACCAATAAATAACATAATAGTATAAAGATAGAGAGATAAAATGAGAGAAACATACTCCATGTAATGTTGGATTTAATTAATTAGCTAGTTAACCTCATACAACAAATTTAGATTCATATCATTATAGTTAAGAGATAGGAAAGTGGTTGTAAGTTTCTTCAAAAGATGATTTTTGTTTTGGTCACACCAAAAAATTAAAAGTGATGATAGCCTCTGTCACTAGGGATATCTGTTGATACTTGACCAAACTTTTAGTAAACAAGGAGATACTCTTATGTACCTCTCTATGTCATTGCTAAATTCATGATTGTTATTTGTTACAGATAAGTTACCTGTAAGAAAAATTATCCCAAAATGTAAAATTGAATTGGAACTGAGTCACGTGTCCCACCAAGAAACCGGATAGGCATGATTATCCTGTGAAGCATTGGACATTTATGCTTGTACGAAGCGTCTAAACAAGATGATTCTTGTCAATGCTATATTGCATCTAATACACAGCAATACCCTTTCCCCCGACACGAGCAAAAGTTTAGGTGTAGCGAAGATTTGACCTATTAATTATCTCCTGGTCAGTAAGAACTAGATCATAAAAGGAAAAAAGGAAGGGGAGAAAAGAAGAAGAAGAGCAGTTCACACATTTCTAGTGATTTTTTTTTTATCACAACAGTTCTTACAGTTTGATGATTAGCTCCGACAAAGTAGAAAATGGCATTAATGTTAACTTATAGTTGGGTCATTTGAACACTTTTTGAATTCCCCTGTGTAGATATCATACTATATATACTTGGGAAATGTTACCGCAGTTATCAGATTTTAGGATCTACAAGATCAAATATTCAGTAGGTATAAGTATAATAGATCCAACCATCAAGTAAAGAGAATTGGGTTTGGTCTACGGCAGTACTTTTGTCGTATCAGGATGCTAGAAGGAATCTAATTTGAGGGTTTTTGGTGGAAGGATGGAAAATGGTTTTTTTTTTTGAAGGAGAAAAAATAATCGAATATGTAGCCCATTTAGGGAACCAATTGCAATTAAGTATTGATTATTTTATGATCCACCTCTCTCATCAAGTGTTTATAAGCATGGTGATAATGCTTGCACAAAGCTGAGACCTAAAAGAACACAAAATTAGAGCACTACCCAAAACCCCAGAAGAAGATCGTCAAGATGACAGGTACTGGTGCTCCTTGTGGAGCCTGCAAGTTCTTAAGAAGAAAATGTGTCAAAGGCTGTGTATTTGCGCCTTATTTCTGCCATGAACAAGGTGCTACTCACTTTGCAGCTATTCACAAAGTCTTTGGTGCAAGTAATGTTTCCAAATTGCTTGCTCACCTACCTGTGAGTGATCGTTGTGAAGCTGCTGTTACAATCTCATATGAAGCTCAAGCCAGGCTTCAGGATCCCATTTATGGCTGTGTGTCCCATATATTTGCCCTTCAGCAGCAGGTTTGGTACACTTTGACCTTTCAATTCCAGTTGATGATGTTGTTGAAACCCTAAGTCTTTACTGTAGCAAAGCACATATAGTGACTAATTAAATGCCTCTGGCAGGTGGTGAACCTACAAGCACAACTGGCTTCTCTCAAGGAACAAGCAGCCCAAAACTTTATCAGTGCATCTGCTACAGTGAATTCTAGTGATAATTACCATGGTAAAAACCCTTCTTTTCCACAAGATCTCCATAGCTGGTTTCAGTCAGAGAATCCAAACATGGTTCCACAATCTCAATTCTATTCAAACCCTAACAGTAACGTGTCTTACTTCGAAAACGAGTTCATAGACCCAAACTCCGTTGGAAACTATGGAAATTCAACAACCTCATTCAATAGCTTTGATGAAGCTTCTCAATCCATGTCATCTTTTGACATGCAATCAGATAACACTTATCAAGAAGCTGATGATCTCCGTTCAGTGGCCTTCGGCTATGCCCAACTTTCATGATGGTGCTGGAGAATTATATAAACGGTGAAGACCGACTCCTATCAATTTTGAATTGCTGCTGCGTATCACGGAATATGCACGTCTGTTGATATAAATAAAAGATAGGAACCCTACCTATGGTCAGACAATCCAAATCCCTTTAATACCCCCAATTCCCCCTTTTCATTTCTCTAGTGTAATCTCTGATGTTAGAAATTCTATTATAAGAATTACACTCTCATCTCATTTTAAGTTCGATTAATAACCTAGTAAGTACCTTGACTATGAATCACAATTCCCTACAACCTTTTCGATATATATATACTCAATAAGCTTAGGTCTCAGATGGTCTAAAGCAGATACTTTACTTAAAAGATATGCTACTGTTCGGATTTCTCACCGAGTATGCATGCTAGATTTAGCAATGTAAAGACTGTAAGTGCTTCTAAGGTGCAAACTTGGACGACAATCAGATGGAAATAGACTATGTCTTCAATCTCCTGATGAAGCATATGATTATTTCAGCAAACTTTGTGCACGATCTTGCTGTTTCCCTAATTGGAGAAAAGCATGATCTTCGTGGATGAGTATGCTTCGGGTCTAAGGATCATTGATTCATTCAGTTTGCTCTTCAGCAAATAATGAGAAATAGATGCTTGATTGGCTAATTGTTTATGAACATTATGCCTATGCTTACATTGGAATTTGGGGTTCTTCATTTACAAAATTATAAGCAATCCCGAGAAAATATTCCTTTTCCATTTCTTATTCTTCCCCTGGATGCATGCAACTGCAAGCCTAATATTTTAGCCTTCCTCTCCACTTCAAGTTTCTTGATTCTGCTTCCCGATGCTTGTTAATTGTTTTAACAAGTACAGGATTGTACACAATGGTTAGAAGAAGGATAAGAATATGATACTGATTTATATTGGTAAATGTCATGTTTGATATCATCTTAATCTTAGCAACATATACAAAGAACGTTTGAGCTCAATCTCGGCAGCTGAACCGATGATATTAGCTTTGTTGAATGTGATCATCGGGATACCTTTCAAGCGCAAAACTCTGCCAAAATGCTTCATTTAAATACTTGGATATATGCTTCTTTACGGAAACTTGGACCATACTGTATATTGCTTACTGCAAATTGGAAAATATTAAACGATTTGAGCATCATCACTTGCTAGTTAGTCTTTTTGCACTGACTTGATTCTGTGTAAAAAAGCTAACACTCGAACTTACGTGTTTGCTTAACGAAACTTGTTTTCAGTTAACTTATCAGCACTAACAATGTCAACAACAAATGCAAGATTAATTATGTCTATACATACATACATATATATACATACACCTTTCTCGAATATATATATATATATATATATATATAATTTTTGAGGTTGAGAACGTTTCTACTTTGGAAGATTACAAGTTCTTAAAGTTGATTGATATTTCTTCTGAGCATAAGGCCTGGTGTAGAGTCCGAATGCTTATGAACACAATTTCCCCAATGATCCTAATTAGCATTTGGAAGTCTTGGAAGAGAAACCCTCTTTGATTGCATCATTTGCATACTGAAGCATAGACGCACGTGTAGAAACCCAGTTTGATTAATATTAAGTAAAATACATGATTGTATTGTTCGTAGTCTTCAAAATGGAATATTCTTCTCAGTCAATCGCTAAGACTATCAAAGAGGTAGTAGTAGGATTACATGATGCTTTCTTAGCTTGAATAGTACCATTGCCATGCGACCAGATTGTGGTTTGAGACTATTCGCAGGAACCTGGCGTCATTAAACTGCTATTCCAGATGGTGTGATTCCTTTTCGTTTTAATTTCTTTGAAAATTATTGCAATTTATTATTTACCTTTTTCTTTAGAAAGCAATTTGATGACAAATGAAGATTCTGTGGAATATAAGTTCCTGAACTTGGTTCATACGGAATTCTTCTTCTTCTTCCACTCTTTTGGCATTTCATTTTTCACTATTTTGCAACAAATGAGATGTATTGTAGTTTGAGTAGCCGCTTAGTTTGACTGACAACATAATTGTTCAAAGGCAAAACATAATTGCCCCAGAGCGGCGCGAAACAGTAAATCAAAGTAGTCTCTCGATCGCTCCTTTGTTTCCCTTTTGTCAGCCCTAACCCTGGTTCTTGTTCTTCTTTCTCTCAAACTTTATCACATTCAATCTTTCTACTCTTTTCTTTCTCTTCTAATTCCTTTCCTTTCACTTAATTATTAAACTGATGTAGTACTGAACTTCTAATGCAGTAATACTTGTCTCAAGTCTTAACTTCGGCGATTTTGCCTTCCAAATCGCAATTCGTAGCACGCGGTCAGGAGACTACACGTTTAAGTGTTATGTGTACAAGTTCCAAGTTCTTTGCTTTTAAAAGTTTGCCGTTTTTGCTTCTTAAAATTGAAGTTGTTATGAAATTTTTGCAATCTTACAAATTTAAGCAAATTTGGGATAGTTGAAAACTTAATTAAGTGTCATGTGTCAGATTTTGAGTGAGTCTCAAGCTATTTGCAAAGTAACAAATCCGACTTGATATGATTGAAAAACATAAGAAAAAAAATAGAAACAATGTAAATATGAACACAACATCTTTAACAATTTTAATTTAAACCAAATTTAATAATAATATTAAATTTTTTTTATTTAATAAATATGAACACAATAACATATTTTTGGCTTTCGATATGTTATTGAATGGTCATCTTAAAAAAAATGACATTTATATAGAAAAGAAAATACTTCATTTGAAGGTGTCCTACTTGTATAATATGTAGTTCATAGGAATAGCTTGGAGCCCGGTGGTCCTGGGATTTATGGGTCGTGGTCTTGAGTTGGACTTTGAGTCTTTGACTCGGACTTTAGCCCTACAACCCTCCACAACTTGCTTTCTGCCCAATTGCCTTCTCTTTTGTAAATTAACTTTTGTGTTCCCACAGAATGCCCATCGCCATTTGTACATGTTAGAATGGCAATTATTTATAAAACATGAAAGAGCCGCAGGATACTTGAAATGAACCGGACTCGCTATTCGGGTTTAATCAGCCTATCGTACAATTATAATATTTATAATAAAGTTAGGGAACTCTTGAATTTTAGTTCTATTTTTTTGCTGTAAATTTTATTTTTATTTCTTTAATTTTGGTTTCTATTTTTAAAATAAAATAAAATATATTTGTTTGTTGATGTTAATGTAATTAGATTTTTATTAATAACAACAACAATAATAATAAAATATTAAATTCAAAAATTATTTATAAACTAATATATGTTTAATTATTAAATCTTACAAGGGAAACAAAACCTCAACTAGAACCACATTCGTTTTGCATGTGCATGTAGTGAAAAATATTTATAAATAAATATCTTAAAATTTATGCATTTTAGAATATTTTAAATTTTAGAATATATTTATTTAATAATTATCAAATTTAAATATATTTTATCTTTTCAAATATTTTTAAATTTTTTTAATTCAGTATTAAAGTTATAATTAATTAATTAAATTTTATCAATTAAAATTATTAGTGGTACTTAATATTAAATAATTAAATATTGTATATGTAGTTAATGATAAATTAGATTATGAAAAAAATAGAGAAAAGCAGTTTTTACGTTTTTATAAGTTGTAAAAATTGGAAGAAACTAAAATTAAAAATATAAATGAAAAACTTAGTTAAACAAGTTATTTTACTAAATACGAAAATGAAAACATAAAATTAAAAAATCCCAGTAAAATCAAACAAGCCCTAAGGTACTAACATTTCGATTCTAATTTTTAGTACTTATACAAAAATTTTTTATTGAGATTAAAAAATTATCTATCCATCAAAAGATGATATAATTCATAGTACGATAATAATTACTATAAAACTACTATTTTTAGTTTGTTAGGAAATTTAGTATTTTGTAACATGTATTTTGATTTTTTGACAGATAAAAGAATGAATTAATATAGAGCAATTGGAATACAATAACAAAAAGCTCAAAAAAGACAAATGAAACCACAAAAAGACAAATGAAGCCACGCTTTAAGGCAATGCTTAAAGAAAATGCACAAGCCTATTATTCTTAAATATTAAATTCATCATTGCTTTGATAAATGGATAAACATTAAATAGTGAAGCACTCTTGGTCTTCAAATTGGATTATAAGCATATACACATTTTCGTCATCACTTTTTCCCTTTGTAAGGTTGAGGATGTTTCATCTTTCAACCATTCCTTTATTACATTTCATGTAAGCGTAATGATTAGTTCTCGCAACTAGCTAATGACTACTTGGATGAATTGTTGAATTATTTGTTCTTTATGTTGAAATGTCCTTTAGTTTTTTTCTTTCGAAAATAACAAACACCACAATTTTTAAAGTAATCTTAAATTTCAAAAAGTCACCCTTATATAATTTATGCCTTTGTCTGCTCCATTTTATAACATCAGTCTATTCAATCTACTAATAAATGAGGTTGCAAAGTGTTGAATCCTTAACCATATGGTTATTGTATATTGATATTAGAATAATAGGTGTTTAATAGTTTTAAGCTCTTGATTGTTTGATATTCTTTATTGTATTCATTGTATTTAGCTTGTACTTGATTGTTAGCCATAGAACAAATAAAACATTTGAGAGTGATTATCTTAACCAAACTAACCTATATTAGTTGAATTTAGTAGCATGGGGTTTAAAGACGACATGGAAAGCTTTGTTAGGGAACTCTCGTGATCTTTGTCATAGTTATAATACATAGTCTTCCAAGCTAGCATTAAGATTGTAGTTAGCATATCATCAGTTATGGTTGATAATCCTTCAATATTGCATCTCTTTAGATTTTGTTAGGGAACTCTCATGATCTTTGTCATAGTTATAATACATAGTCTTCCAAGCTAGCATTAAGATTGTAGTTAGCATATCATTAGTTATGGTTGATAATCCTTTGATATTGCATCTCTTTAGATTTCTTTAATTAACTCCTTAACCATAACATTGTTTGATATAATATATCTCAAGTTTGTCATTTCCCTAATTAGATGAAGAGGCCCTATCAAATTCTAATCGTCGTCCTATAACAATGTGGAGTTGTCATTCTAATCTTGCATTTTATCTCCTTATATATATGTTTCTTTAACTTTAAGAGGTGCATTATAGTCAACTTTAGGTTTGACTATTTATAAATTTATCCCTTTCAAGTATTGGATATAAATCCATTGCACCCTTAATGCTTACTTATCTTTGAGGAGTGTCTAAATTATCAACACCCTATTGATCATTTGAATGGGGATAATGATAAGTCCCCTTCATCTTTATTTTAATACTCTTCAATTCATTTGACTTTTGTTACTAATTTTTTTCAAAGAACCATCAAACTATAAAAAATTTCTCTTTATACTTTCAATTGTTTTGATGAAGTTCTTAAGAAGAATTAAAAGGGAGGACTAGTATACATGCATATTATTAAGAATTAAGTAGATAAGTTGGCCTCTTCCTACATAAGATAGGTTCCTATTGCACTAATGGTTTATTCTCTTTTGAAATTTTCCTATAAGAGGTTAGAAGTCACTATAAGCTGGCCTCTTATTGGTGACTAGTATTCTTAAATACATGAATGACAAATTTTTGAGCTTGAGTTCTAAAAAACTAGAGAGTTAGCTAGCCAAATGTCTAGCTGCAAATGGGTTCAAAACAGTGGCTCTTACTTCTATTGATGGAAAGGCCTAAGATATTGAAAATTTGTAGCAAGTTTATTCGGGAGCATACTGAGCTAACATCAGCATCATAGAGAATTAGTAGATTATTAGTAAATGATAAATTATAAATATTTAGCTACCTGCATTTGTTACCTAAAATTTCCCTCCTAACTTATGTTATGGTCAATAAATCTAGTTAGGACCTTAAGTTATAACATAAAAAAGTAAGAAGAAATAAGGTCCCTTTATTTTATGAGTTGATTATGCATTTATCAAGATGCTATATGAGCTAGTAGAGATGCAGTGCTTATTTTAGCCAATAAATCTTAAGGGGAAGTTAAAAGCCTCTACAAAGTGCACGATAGAGTTCCAATTGATGGAATCAAATGCTTTATAAAAACCAATCTTCATTCCACAACTCTTAAATGAGTATTTCCTATTATAGTTCTTAAATAATTCATGAGCCAATCATACATCATTAGCATCTTCTGATTTGGATATATGATTGATTTTAGCACTAACTTAAGTCTATTAGCAAGGAGTTTAACAATAATTTACAAATGGTGATACAACTAAAGATATGAAATTGAGTTTGAAGTCTTTGGTATGAGGCTGTTGTATGTTTTATTTAGTTCTCTCTAACATCTTATCCTTGATAGAGAATTCCAAAATTATATTAGTGAATTGTGTTTTGATTTAGTTCTAGGCCTTCTGAAAAAAAAATCATATCTTGGGGCCCTATTTAGATAAAGATCAAAGAGAGCTTTCTCAACATATGATGCATTGAATGGCCTAATGAGTTAGTTAGCTTTTGCTTATCTGATTTGCTTAGAAATAAAAGATTATAATGCATAAATAGATGAACAGTTGTTAGTGAATACGTCAATAGTGATGTAAAAATATTATGAGCCTCTAGTAATATTCATTTTTCTCTCTTAACCTATTGGTCATCCTCTTTTAGTAATGATATGATATTTTTTGTGTTTCTTTTGGAAAGAATGGTTTAGTGGAAGTAACTAGTGTTCATATCCCTTTTTTATGTATCCTACTTTAGAAATTTATAGCAATAGAAAGCTATTCACTTCTAAAGCAAGAGTGTAGTTTAATAGGGCTATTCTCTCATTAATATCCTTTGAAAATTAGAAAAGTTCATTTTATTTTTGGTGAAGTATGAATCTATATTCCAAAACAACTTGGTATATATTGCTATATTTTTTCTAATTCAACTTCTTGAACTCCTCTTTCACCATCTAAATTTTCCTCATATATATAAAATCTTTGTATCCTTATATGATGCCATTCTTTTAACCACAACCTCCTCATAACCCTCTAACCAGTTAAGTAATTGTTGAATTCGAAAGGTAGCTTTCCTCTGACACTTCTTTGCTAAATTATGAATTTTAACAGGTGTTGAAGACTATTTTACTTTCAAATACCCTAAATAGCCATGTGTTGTTAATAATAGCATATCTAGGTTTTTCCTACTGAACCATCTCCCATTTTATTTATTACTCAAAAGTATAAAATTTGCTTAAAATTTTAAGTTTGTAACCTCTAGTTGGGTAGCATAAATTATGAAACCATCGCTAAAATCCCTTAACCTAATATTACCTTTAATTTTAAAAGGAAAAAAGGTTTTGTTAAAATATTGTGTTATCATCCACAAGGCATCTATATTTGCATGAATAGCTCCCAGTTAATTCTAAAGTGAGATCCTCTAAAAAACTGCACTTACATAAACAAAAGTCACATATACCAAATATTTTTTTTAACAATCAATGCTAACTGGATTACTTGATTAGTACACTTATTTCTCTACTTATGGTAAGTTTGTGTCTTTAGATATGTTTGGGGATTCTAAGCAATTTGCATATTTCACATAGGGGACTTGAACATTCTTCTTGGAGATTTGCTTATTTGAACTAACATCAATATTGATAAAAATTTGATTAACTTCAAAACTATTACTCTATAAACTAAAATCTGTTTCAATATGTAAACTTCTATAATTTCATTCGTCTCCCCTTTTTAGTATATTGTTAGAATTTTTAATATTTTATGTAATTTTCATTAAGACCTGGAATTGTTTATTGCCTTTATGGACCAATGCAATATCCTCCTTCCCTATTTATATTAGTTTATAATAGTCCTTTTATTGGAAGAACTCACTTGTTAGGTTTCATTTCTTTCTTTGACGACTAAAATTTGGCTTTCGTTGGTAAGAGATTGCTCCAACACCATTAATCATTATGTTATCCCCAATTAATCTCATAAGGTATTGAATTAGATAGCTCTTACTACAAAGCAACTACTAGATATACTCTTATGTTGCTTATTCTTTTCATATCAGTTTAGGCTTCGTCCATAAAAATAGGATTATCTATGTAGCTTGCCAAATGGCTCAGTTCGCTAGTTAATTAGTATTCTAGTGACACATTGTGATTATTAATGCGTATTAATATTTGCTTATTTATCAACTTCTCCATTTGAAAACTAAGTTTCAACTTTTCTAGAAAAAAGGCTTATTATTTACATATCACAATCTAGCTTTAAGAGTTCTCTAAGCATTGATTTTTGAATCAAATTTAAAAGGGAATAAATTTTCCAATAAAGAACCTCTACCTATCCTATCCTTGTCCAGTGGTGTCGGGCCAAGGTATTTACCAACGAAAATGCTGGTCTTATATTTATAAAGAACCTTACAAGTTAAGTTACCCACTTGGTTATTCCATCTATTAGGATTTCTAGTGGTGATACAACAATGTTGTTACCTTCTATAGTTGAAGGCCAGAAGCATTAGAGCTTATCAATTGGTGGATAATCTCCCACAACTTAATACTTTATAAGCCTGAAAGTCTTAAATCCTTGACAAGCAAAATAAATATTTTAGTATTAAGAGAGGAAATATGGACAAGAGGAGTGCTCAAAGCTAAGGGGAGACCTGTTTAGTTGGAAATATTGGTAAAAGTGATTAAAAAAGAAAGATTGATGGTAAGGGAGATGGTGAGAGAATTAAGGATAAGAGGAAGAGGGAAAGTTAGTGGGTTCAATAGAGGACACCCTGGCTAGAATCCTGCTAATAGTTAGAAGAAATGCTAAAAAAAAGGTAACCTAATATTCAGTTAAGAATTAAAAAAATTTCTTCAACAAAAACGATAATAAAAAATGAGACAATTCTCATTTAAGAATACCAGAAAATTGATGATACTCAAAAGGTTACCTAGAATGATTTAGAAAGGGGAGATAGAAATTTTGAATGAGATGGTAATTAACTTAGCCTTAATGACACTAGGTTGAAGTATAACACGAATATAAAAAAGAGAAAGTTACAACAACGAAGATTTAGAAATATAGAAAAATAATAAGAAAATACTCAAACCAGAAAAACAAATCATGGTAAACGGAGAAAATAAAAGTCTTAAAAAAGAGTTGGTAAAAAAACGATAAAAAGAAAGAGAAACTCTATATATTTGGCCAAAAAATTATTTGTATAAATTTAATTAACTTAAATTAGTAATTAAATATAAATAATTTGTCTTAAACTTAAAATTTTAAATTTATAAAATAAATAAAAATACATCTATTCAGTCGTTAAAATAATTTTCTTGATTTTATCTATGCATTTCATCACGTGACTTTTGGAGAATTCAATGAAACCCATGTAGCATCACTAAGAAAATTATGGAAATTAGGACATGGGAAGTTTTTGAGTATCAAAAGACGGGAATGCGAACTCTTTATTTGAAAGGCAGCTGCAAATAAATTATAAAGACATAATATTCTTCCATTAGATGCGTAAGCGATCCCACAATCGAATGGCTAAGATTACACGTGCGGTGCATATTCTCTAGTCAAACCCAGGGTGACACGACTTCCTAAATTGTGTCCTTTCCTCTTCTTTTGTTTGCTTCCAATTGTTAAAATCCGGCACATCATCCCAACACCAACACCAAGCATTTGCTGTCATCTGAATTAGATATATATATATATATACCAAATCACTTAATACTATCATCAACTCCTCGTACATGATCGCTCAGCTAGATGTGTCACACAAGATAACAATTACAGCAATTTAATCTCGACACTGGAAAAGCAAACCCTTTCGAAACGCAGCTTCAATTTTGTATTGATCTGGTAATGATACTCTGAATGAACAAGATAATTTACTAGGTGGATGATTTTGTCCGAGTCCCCCTGCTTTAATCAGTTTAAATATATGTGTTTGTCGTGGCTCTAGGAAACCTATCATGCTCTCCTCTAAGAAGAGACTGTTGCGGAAGAGTACATAGGAATAGGACACAACCTTTCTTAATCTTCTAATCTCTTTCAACTTTTATAGCTTATGCGTAGAAAAGTCGGGTTCTTGCTTTGATTCTTTTTCTTTTCAAGTTAGCGTTCGCTTGCTTGAGACAGCACTTTTGAAGTCACATTCAACTAATCATCACTCATCACCCATTTAATTAATGGTTTAATGGGAAACTAATGGAGTCCAACAAAGAAGCTTCAATCCCTTACTTTTTCACTTTGCAACAATCTGCCAACAACCAAAGACGCAAGTATGAAAGGAAAGTGGTTACAAGCTTCTGCTTGACTAGAATGGTTCTAATATGAAAATTTATCCTGTGGTCATGGGCTCGAAGAACACTGAGATTTTTTTAATCCAACGCAGCTTGACTAAGAGTGTATAATCTATTATATATATATACCGCCTGTGATAGCTAATCTATCTTCTTCATATATTATTATGTTTCAAAATACTAAAGTACTGCGTTTCTAGGACAGTGCAAGCCAAAGGTTCAGCATCTGATAAACACAGCTTCTCCACTTACAATCATCACCTGGTTCAGGGGTTTGATGCTTTACAACATATATGCCAAGAATTCGTCCAGCGGTTTGGTTCTATTCTGTAATAGAATAAGACGTCTTATTATTTGGCTTTGTCCTAATAATTACGTTACTTTATCATATAGGAGTGATTAACTTTATATATTTTCAAATTAATTAGGTGTATTTTAATTAATTTATTTGTTTAATTTTGTAAAATCACTCAAAACTTATTGTTAAATCATTTAAAACTCATCAGATTTATCTTTTTTTTTATATTATTTGATTTCAATTTATTTTTAAGAATTGACTGGAAATATTTTTCTTCTCCATTTCTATTTACTTAAATTACCAATTAATTTTTATCTATTCTGAAGTTTAATAACATTAGAAGGTGAATTGATTGTAGAAACTGACCGGTGTCGCCCTATAACCTACACCTGTCTAAATATAAAAATAGATTAAATAGTATAGTATAAACAGTAGCAAGATGACTTGATTTTTTAATCTCAATTATAATTGGAGATTATGCGAAAATGCTCGCATGCGTCGTTCAGAGATAGGTAATTGACAATATAAAGTAACATAATAATCAAGCAAAAACTATTGAAATCTAACCGTTTATTAGGCAAAGAATGCGTTTGGTAAACTGTTTTCAAGTGGACGAGAACTAAAAGAAACAAGAGTAAAATAGTGTGCTTACATATATAACGGTTAAAACTTATCGTGTATGGGTGCATGGGAGATTCTATATTGCTTTATTAAATGGTTGGGTAAATATTGTGAACTCTACTGGTTATTCATGATGTAGCCCTGTGCATTCAATCAAGGGGACATTGTGTCTGTTTAAATGGATACAAGGTCATTACTAAGAATTACAAAAAGTAAACGAAAGAGTACTCAAGTTAGGTCGACCCACTCATCAGAATTTTAGAACATAGTCTCCAGACGATTTGGTTTTATGCCAGAACTTTGCTTGAGGATACATGTATTTTTCATAAAAAAGAAAGGGAGAGAGAGAGAGAGAGAGAGAGGTCATCACTTCTGATCTTTCCTAATCCCAAGTTTTATATCTACTCAAATCACTTGACCTAGACATGTATATAATAGGTTTCACGCCAGCCTTTTTTTTCTCTTTTAGGTTTTAGTAAGTTGATTAATCTCTTTGCTGATTGCAGCTGTAGAATAATGTATACAAAATTTTTTTTTTCAGTTATATTCAATATTTACCATTCAGTTCTTCTCTTTAATGCTGCAAGACAGCCTACTTGTTATGACTCTTACAATGTGAAATTTAGTTTAGTTAATTAAGTTCATGCATGTCAATTTCCCATCTGGTTCTCTTTCAACCATTTAATTTAATTCTATCGAGTTTAAAACAATACTGTCGTCGTGAAATTATTAGTGATTAAAAACGTTAGACCTACTGAGAATTAACATTCTTTCTATAAGATAATTAGTAAAATTCATTCATATAATTCAGTTTTTATAAAACATCCTTATTTCACTATATTAATTATCTTTATTCTGAGTAAAACTATTTGTCATGAGGTTTGGTAACAAATTGTCAATAATTGCAGCCTCTAAGCATCGAATTTGATGCCTACTATGTCTAATAAAACAACAATATGGTTGGTCAATTTGGCCAACTGTATCTTCATATCTTCAAATCTCCTGCCTATAAATAGGCATGAGATAAACAAAGAGATGAAGGGTAGAACAAAGAAAGAGAGACAAGAGGTGAGAGAGAAACAAAAAAGAGACAAAAATATTTTGTATATTTTTATGGGTCTAGTTTTTTTCTCCTTGTAATTCTCTAATTTTTTCATTAGTAAAATTCTTTTATCATTGCCTGTAGTTTTTATCCTGATTTAGGAGTTTTCCATGTAAAATTTGTGTGTCTATTTTATCTTTAATATTTTAGTTTCGATTTAGCTGCGACTTAACTTTATCCAAGTCCTAATTGTTCCTAACAAGTGATATCACACTAAGCCTTGGGTGTATATATCTGCTTATTGTATGCTTTGTAGTTGCCACTAATGTTAAGTCAAGAAGACTTCACGATTATTAATTTTGGTAACAATCAAATAATAATAATATTAGAAATAAATGAATTATTTTGATAAGAGTGTTAAGTATGCAGAAAAACACAGAAGAAGTAGAAAACACAGAAAAAGTGGAAAACACAGAAGAAGCGAAAAACATAGAAGTGAGAAACACAGAAGAAGTGAAAGCACAGAAGAAGCGCAAAACACAGAAAAAATGGAAAACACAAAAGAAGTGGAAAACACAGAAGAATCCGAAAAACACAGAAGAAGCGCAAAACACAGAAGAAGTGAAAACACAGAAGAAGCGGAAATCACAGAAGAAGTGAAAACACAGAAGAAGCGGAAAACACAGAAGAAGTGGAAAGCACAGAAGAAGTGGAAAACACAGAAAAAACAGAAAACACAAAAGAAGTGGAAAACACAGAAAAAGCGGAAAACACAGAAGAAGTGGAAAACACAGAAGAAGCGGAAAACACAAACAAAGCGGAAAACACAGAAGAAAAGAAAAACACAGGCGATACAAAGATGAAGATACACTAGTACGTCGGACAGTTAGTTGGAGTTAGTTACAGAACTCAACGGAATAACAAATTCTACAAGAATCAAGAAGCAGTTATTAAGAATCAAGAAACAGTTGGAGACTTAGGCTATATATACTAATCGTAGTCGAAGATTGAATAACCTTTTGAGTTTTCAAGTGTTTACTTACAAAGAAAAATTATGTATTCAAAAGTACGATACTAGAGAGCAACTCTACTGTAACAAAAAACTCACAATATCTTTCTAGTGAGAGAAAGAAAAGGCCAAGAGCCTGGAGAGACTAAGATAGCAGAAAGAATACTTTGTGTAAGAGACCTGAAGACGCTCTGGATGGGAAGAAAGAATACTTATAAAATTGTCGAAGTATAGTGACATCTCAGATGAACTCTGAGGACTGGATATAGCCTATAGTTTGGGGTGAACCAATATAAAAATCGTAGCGTCTATCTTCTAATCTTTCACTTTATTCTATTTTGTTTTTAGACAAGTATATAGAAGTTATTTGCGATTTAACTACG
>JANQBM010000004.1:14253653-14281368 GCA_025594535.1 Erythroxylum domingense | reverse complement strand
AAATTATAGACACCCTAATGATAAGAGTGGTTTAGGGTTTATTAAAAGCAATACTCGTTACAAAAAGAATTTTGTTCTTTATAGAAAGAAATTTCACCAGTCTTCTTTTTATCATTCTATGAATAATTATAAGATTAACCCCAAAGGACCCAAGAAAACCTAGGTACCTAAAAAGATCATAATATCTACTGTAGATCTCCTTCCTTGGAAAAATCAGCCAGCACCAATGGTATTTGGACAGTGGATGCTCACGAAACATAACGGGAAGAAAGTCTATGTTCCTAGATCTTCAAAATAAGAAAGGAGGATCAGTAACTTTTTGTAACATCCCGTTACCTATGTTAAGGCTAGGACAACAATTTATGAGAAGTTTATAGAACTTAAGATAAATGCATGATAGACATAAGTTATTTGTGACTTACATTTTGTTTTTGCACATTCATTTGATTGTACATGCATTCATTGGCATTTCCGAGTAAATGGAATTATATATGACTAATTGTGATTATGAAAAATGGTGAGTCAGTGGAAATAAATAGCACACGTGAGGGACATGGAATGGACCCACATATTATATTGTTTAAGTTAGGAAGAATCCACTACAATTTGTGATTATGACAAATGGTGAGTCAGTGGAGATAAATAACACACGTGAGGGACATGGAATGGACCCACATATTATATTGTTTAAGTTAGGAAGAATCTACTATCGTTTCCATTCTTTACTGAAACACTCCATATTGTAATTCTCTTCCCTGATTTTCATCACCGAATAGCAAGTTAGCAGCTTTTTGTGGTGTTGACTCCCATTTCGGTATAAGAGTACTTGTTAAGCAAGTAAGTGATTGTAATGTTGTTTCCATTGTATAAATGAGTAAGTGCATGTTGGATATATATATATATATATATGCATGAGAAGGATCATAGTGTAGAGAATAGATATAAGATTTCTGGAAGTTGGGTGAAGTGAAACGCAAATGCAGAAGAAAGAAAATGCAAGCATGAATAGTAGTTTGCGATTTTGGAATAGATGTGAGTTTTGACTTTTCGAGTTGCTTGATGTTCTGGAGCTAAAAAGGGAGTAGTGTAGATGATGTCTTCATGCTTGGAGGTATAATAGCAGTGAAAATGATGTATAGAATTCGCATAGGCATGAAAGATGATATGATCTGCTTCTTATGTTTTTGGTATCATCTGTAAAGGCGTATCTTCTATAATGACGTCAGCTTCCTCTGGGTGACGTCATCTTCCTCTGTAAGGATGCATCATATGTAAAGATGCATCCTCTAAGAGTCATTCTCTTCTATAAGTTATCTTCTTCTGTGAGGATGCATCGTCTGTCAAGATACAGTCCTCTATGAACCAGCTTCGTCTGTGTTTTGATTCCTTTGAGAACAAACTTCCTTTGTATCGCTTCGTCTATGTTTTGGTTTCCTCTATCTTTTGCTTCGTCTATCTTTTGCTTCGTTTGCGTATCGCTTCATTTGCTTCTTACATTCATCTGTTTTCTACCTAAGTGGCCGAACTTCTTCGGTGTTACTGTTCATAAACTTCTTCTGTGTTACTGTTCATCAACTTCCTCTGTGTTACTGTTCACGAACTTCTTCTGTGTTACTGTTCATAAACTTCCTCTGTGTTACTATTCACGAACTTCTTCTGTGATACTATTCATGAACTTCCTCTGTGTTACTGTTCACGAACTTCTTCTGTGTTACTGTTCACGAACTTCTTCTGTGTTATTGTTCACGAACTTCTTCTGTGTTACTGTTCATGAACTTCTTCTGTGTTACTGTTCATGAACTTCTTCTGTGTTACTCTTCACGAACTTCCTCTGTGTTACTATTTACGAAGTTCCTCTGTGTTACTATTCACGAACTTCCTCTGTGTTACTATTCACAAACTTCCTCTGTGTTACTATTCACGATCTTTTTTTGTGTTACTGTTCACGAACTTCCTCTGTGTTGCTGTTCACGAACTTCTTCTGTGTTACTGTTCATTGTATATCTTCTGCCCTATTTTTGACCCTTCAGAAGATAAAATTGGTCTTTGCAGTTTTCATGGAATTTGTATATCTTGATGTCCTCTTTCGAATCATATAAAGAACAATTGAATCCGATATCTGGAGGAAAAGTTATGCTAATAATAAAACTTCTTCTATGATGACGTCACGTCATCTTCCTCTGGGTGACGTCATCTTCTTCTGTAACTCATATTCTTCTGTAATGATGTATTGTCTGTAAAGATACATCTTCTATAAATAAATTTATATCCATTGCACCCCCTAGGGTTACGCGAGACCTGAAAGAGTGTCATGGAAAGAGGCCAATAAGAATTGAATCGAGATGTTAATGGTTTTCAATAGTTTTTGATAAGAGAGAGAGAGGTTATAAAGAAACCCTGGAATTGCCATTGAACATGCATCGTGCATATTTTCTATTCTTTGATATTTTTGGTACGTTTGTACAAAAGGTGATAATTGTGAATGTATTCTGTCTGTTTTAGAGGAGCACATCGGACGACAGTCGGACATTGTCGGATCATCCAGGCAATAGCTTTTGGGAGCGTACTGTGAGTCAAACTAGATGAATTCCTAGGATTATTTGATTGTATGTATTCAATTTGTTAACTTCCAATATTATTGAACTCTGTGTGTGTGCTGATTCTGAATTCTGGACCTGAGGTCCGAGGAGTTTATTCTGCGATCACATATTGGAAGTGTCTGATTTGCTATGATTTTGAATGATTCTGCTTCTTAACGATAGTTGAATGTCGGACTGAGGTCCGATGATTATGAAAACATCATCTGAGCATTTGCATAAGATTTTGCGTATGATCTATTTAGTATTTGATGCATTTCATAAAATGTATGCCCAGATAAAGGCGTTGTGACTTGAGATGCCAGTTAGAAACGCTTCCACGTAGAACTTTGCTCCGTGATCTATATATTCTGCACGTCGAGCTATGCTCCGTGAATTTGTTCCGAGTGAGGCCTATGGGCCAAAACTTTGTATATGTTTGTGAAAGGCAATCAGTTATAATAATAAGAACGAATATGAGTCTCATGCATGTCCCATGCAAATACATGCGCAATGTTTGAACGATATGCAAGTTGAAATGAATGATCTTCTGTTATGCTAATTTTTGAATAAATGCTTATCTGTTTGAATGAATAACTGTGAAATATGTGTTGTAAGTGTGTAATCCGGCGAATTCATCAATGATGGTTCACTCATTGAGTTCGCAAAACTCATAAAAAATTACACTGTGGCTTTTCAGGTATGAGACAGGAGACTTAAGTTTTAGTCGGGACTTAACGTTTTGGTTGGATAGAGAGATGGCTTAGAGGTTGGCTAGCTGACTCTCATAGGAATATAGTTGTTGCTATTTTGTAGTTTGTTAGAAACTGTATAGGGTTTTGTAAATATTTGTTGATAAGAACAGTGTAAGTTTATAAATGAATGAAGCGACTGTTTTAAGAGTAAATTATCACGATTTTCGAGTATGTTAGATGATGCCATGTGCAAGTTAGAATTGTTATTGCTCCAATATACCATTATCGTAGGTTATGTTCCTAAAAGCTTAGGTATATACCCTATGGTAGTGGGATGTTGCATTTTTGGTATCAGAGCATGGTTGGCATCTTTAGGGCCGAATATGAGTTGAGATATGCTAAATAGAGATATATTCCGATAGTGATCATACTTTCTTTGGTTGTTATAGATCATCTTCCATAGGAGATAGTGATTTAGAGTCAGCTGACAGGGAGTCTGTAAGAGCCAATTTAGAGTCTCCTGTACCTGAGTTTGCTCGGATGCCTCCGAGAATTCCCGTGAGGTGAGAAAGAAGATATGATAAGCTGAGAAAGCAGGGAGCTGTAGATTTCTGCGAAAGTACAGACCCAGCTGAAGCTAAAGGGTGGCTTGAGTGAACTGAAAGAGTGTCCGACCAGATGGACTGTGAACCAGATGAAAAATTCAACTATGCTGTCTCAGTCCTGCAAGGTCCCGCATATCAGTGGTGGAAAACTGTTCCTAGCAGTACCACCAGACCTTGTAATTTCACATGGGAGGATTTCCTGAGAGTGTTCTGAGAGAATTATATGCCAAAGATTTATATGGATCGGAAGATGAAAGAATTTTTAGACCTGAAGCAAGGCAGACTCATAGTGGCTGAGTATGAAATAAAATTCAATGAGCTAATGGGGTATGGGACTGTAATGATCCCAACTGAAGAAGACAAATGTAGACGATTTGAGGATGGTTTGAACATAGAGATCAGAATGAGACTGAACATTTCTAACTTGAATAGTTTCACAGAACTTCGAGCAGCCTCGATTAGAATTGAGAAATTGTTGAAAGATAGTCAGGTTGGAAACAAACAGGATGTTAGAGGTAAGAGGCAGGATAAGTCTCAGGCTGATTCTGGCAGAAGCTTTAGAAAGCGACAGAACAGATCATCTCGATTTCAGTCTAGATTGAGACAATCTGAATCTCGAGGGAGAGGTAGAATAGTTCAGTCTGGGAGAGTCAGAGGATAAATGTTTGCCAATCAGTCATACCAATTGCCTAACTGTGAACATTGTGGTAAAAAGCATGGGGGTGAGTGTTGGCGAATATCAGGAGCATGTTTTCGATGTGGCTTATATGAGCATTAGATTAAAGATTGTCCTGAGATGTTGGAAATACAGTCTCGAATTAGAAGAAGGACCAGAATTGAGAATACAGTTCGGCAAAGTAGGGTTGGCAGATCTGCACATAGAGGAAGAGGTGGAGGTAAAACTTAGTCATCAGGGCCCAGTGTCAGAACTGAAGTGCGAAGTAACCAACCGTAACCTCAAGCTAGGGTTTATGCTATTACCAGACAGGAGTCACAGAACTCTCCAGATGTGGTAGCAGGTGTGTGGAATGTTTTTAATTTTGAGACATATGCACTGGTAGATCCAGGATCTATACATTCATTCATCACCCGCATGTAGCATCTAAATTGCATTGTGAACGTGAGACATTGAAATGTGGTTTGGTAGTGAATACTCCTATAGGTAGCACAATAGTGATTGGTGAGATATGTAAAAAATGTATAATTAAGATTGATCAAGCAAAATTAGAGGTTGATCTGATTATATTGCAATTGAAAGAGATAGACCTCATTTTAGGCATGGACTGACTCACTGCTCATAGGGCAGTGATGAATTGTTATACTAAAGAAGTAGTGCTTGAATCCCCTAATCAACCAAGGGTGGTGTTTCGAGGAGTTAGTCAGGCAGTGCCAGCCCGACTAATTTCATTTCTGAGTGCTTTGAGATTAATCCGAAATGGCTATGAGACTTATCTAGCCCATATGGTGGACATTCAGAATGAACAAGCTATTCAGGATATTCCAGTTGTTAGGAAATTTCTGGATGTGTTTTCGGCTGACCTACCGAGATTACCCCCAGATAGGGAGACAGAGTTCACCATTGATATTATTCCAGGTGCTACTCCTATATCAATTCCCCCATATAGGATGGTGCCTGTTGAACTAAAGGAACTGAAAACCCAGTTGCAGGAATTATTAGATAAGAGTTTCATCAGGCCTAGTGTGTCATCTTGGGGAGCTCCGGTACTGTTTGTAAAGAAGAAGGATGGAACTCTGAGATTATGTATAGATTATCGACAGTTGAATTAGATAATAGTTAAGAATAAATATCCACTATCGAGGATAAATGATTTATTTAATCAGTTACAAGGAGCTCAGGTGTTCACAAAGCTAGACTTGAGATCATGATATTACCAGCTAAAAATAGCTGAGGTGGATGTTCCAAAGAGTGCATTTAGGACCAGATATGGGCACTTTGAGTTTTTGGTAATGCCATTTGGACTGACGAATGCTCCAGCAGCTTTTATGGCATTGATGAATAAGGTATTTTAACCTTATTTAGATCAGTTTGTAATTGTCTTTATTGATGACATTTTGGTGTACTCGAAATGTAGAGAAGATCATGTGGCACATCTGAGAATGATTCTTCAGACAATGAAAGAGAAACAATTGTATGCTAAGTTCAGTAAATGTGAATTTTGGCTTGATCAAGTTGTATTTTTGGATCACATTGTGTCTGGTTGGGGCATTGAGGTAGAACCAAAGAAAGTAGAAGCTGTAATGAAATGGGAGACTCCAAAGAACGTGTCGGAGATTCGAAATTTCCTTGGTTTAGCTGGGTATTACAGAAGGTTTGTTGAAGGGTTTTCAATGATTTCAGCTCCTTTGGCAAAACTTCTAAGAAAGAATGTACCTTTTATATGGAGTAATAACTGTCAAAGGAGTTTTGAGGAGTTAAAACATCGGTTAACTTCAACACCTATGTTAGCTATCCCATCAGGTTCTAGAGGTTAAGTTGTGAACAGTAATGCTTCACATCAGGGTTTAGGTTGTGTCCTGATGCAGCATGGTAAAGAAAGATTATGTTCCTCAAGGTTACGTTTCAAGAACTTCAAATGATGGAAGCGTAATGTTTGTGAAGCAACAATAACTATTGGAGGAAAAAGAAGATTTGTTGATGTCTGGCTGTTTGATTTAACAGCTACTCTTCATACGACCTCTCGAAGAGAATGGTTCTATCAGTATGAATCTATCTCTGGGAGATCTGTGTACATCTGTAATGATCAAGCTCTGAAGATCATTGGTATCAGCACCATCAAGTTAAAGATGTATGATGGGACAACTTAGATTATTAAAAAAGTGTGACATGTGGAGGGCCTGAAAAAGAACTTATTGTCTGTAGGACAACTAGATAATCTCAGTTTCAGATTTGAGATTCAAAATAAGATCATGGAAGTGATTAAAGGAGCACTAATATTTATAAAAGTAGAGAATATCATTGTAAATTTGTACATGTTGAAGGGAATAACTTTGTAAGAAGGAGAGGCATCTGTTGCGGTGACTAGTCCAGATGACAAATCTATAATGACGCGGCATAAAAAGCTTAGACATGTGTTAGAATAAGGAATGAAGATAATTGCAGAGAAGAATTTACTTTCAGGTCTTGCAAAGGTATCACTACACTTCTGTGAACATTGCATTATGAGTAAGCAGCATCGATTGAAGTTAAACACATCAAAGTTTAGAAGCAAAGAAATTCTAGAATTGATTTACTTTGATGTATGACAAGCACCAGTTATGTCTCTAGAAGGAGCAAAATTCTTTGTAACATTCACTGATGATTATTTGAGGAGATGTTGGGTGTTTCCTATCAAGAGGAAGGAAGACGTGTTTCCAACTTTCAAATTTTACAAAACGTGAGTGGAACTTGACTTTGGTAAGAAAATCAAGTGTTTCCATTTAGATAATGGAGGCGAATATACTGGTAAAGAATTTGATGAATTCTGCACCCAAGAAGACATCAAAAGGCAGTTCACAATGGCATACACTCCTCAACAAAATGGAGTAGCAAAGAGGATGAATAGTACTCTGTTGGAAAGAACAAGAGCAATGTTGAGAACTACAAGTTTAGATAAGAAATTCTTGGTGCAAGCAGTCAATACTGCCTGTTATATGATGAATCGAGCTCTATCAACTGCAATTGAGTTAAAGACACTGATAGAGATGTGGACTAGTAAACCAGTGGATTATTTAACCTTTATATAATTTGGAAGTCCTGCCTATGTGATGTTCAATGCTTAAGAAATTACGAAGCTGGATTCGAAATCCAGAAGATATATTTTCTTGGGATATGATGGAGTAAAAGGGTTATCGTCTGTGGGATCCCACTGCTTATAAGATTGTTATTAGTAGAGATATTTTTTCTTAGAAGATAATGATAAAGAGAAAACAGAAGATGTTAGCACTTCAAAAGAGAATTCAAGGACCACAACAGTACAGTTGAAAAGGGAATTTGAACAAAATGATTCTTCTAAAGTTGCACCAGAGCATGAGGATCAAGAACCAGTCGAATATGATGTTTAAGATACTCAGAGATCAACTCGCACAAAAAGAACATCGAGTTGGCACTTAGATTATATTATGGAGAGAAATATTGCATACTGTCCTTTAAGTGAGGTCAGAGAGCCATCAACTCTTTAAGAAGCAATGAATAGTTCAGATGCATCTCAGTGGATGGTAGTAATGCAGGAAGAAATTGAAGCTCTGCATAAGAATAAGAAATGGGAGCTAGTATCACTACCACAAGAAAGAAAGCCTATTGGCAATAAATGGGTTTACAAGATCAAGCAGAGTGGTAAGGATCAAGTAGAGAGATATCGTACTAGATTGGTGGTAAAAGGAAGGAATTGACTTCTATGACATATTTTCTCCTATGGTTTGACTCACTATAGTTCGAGTAGTCTTGGCGATGTATGCTACATTTGACTTCCATCTTGACCAGTTAAATGTGAAAACTGCATTTCTTCATGGAGATTTTGAAGAAGAAATTTATATGCTCTAGCTAGAAGGTTGAAGAAAAAGGGAAAGAGAACTTGGTTTGTAGGTTGAACAAATCTCTGTATGGTTTAAAGCAGGCACCGAGGTATTGGTATAAGAGATTTGATTCCTTCATCATGAGCCTTGGATACAGCAGACTGAATGCAGACTCTTGTGCATATTTCAAGAGGTTTGAGAAAGATGATTTTATAGTCTTGTTGTTATATGTAGATGACATGTTGGTAGCACGCCCCAACAATAATCGTGTAAAAGAATTGAAGGCACAATTGGTTAGGGAATTTGAAATGAAGGATTTGGGATCAAAAAATAAGATTTTAGGGATGCAAATTCCTTAAAATAGAAATAATAGGAAGATTTAGCTTTCTGAGAAGAATTATTTGAAGAAGATCTTGCGGCGATTTAATTAGCAAGATTGTAAGCCAATTTATACCCCTCTTCCTATTAATTTTAATTTATCCTCAAGTATGAGTCCTAACAATGAAGAAGAGAGGATAGAGATGTCTCGAGTGCTATATGCATCAACAGTGAGAAGCTTAATGTTCTCTATGTTTTGTACAAGACCAAACATTGTACATACAGTGAGAGTAGTTAGTCGATACATGGCGAATCCTAGTCGAGAGCATTGGAATACAGTTAAGAGGATTCTTAGATATATCAAGGGAACCTTGAATGTTGCATTATGTTATGGAGGATAAGATTTTACTATCAGAGGATATGTTGATGCTTGTTATGCAGGTGATCTTGATAAAAGTAAATCTACTACAGGATATGTATTTACACTAGCTAAAGGAGCTATGAGCTGGGTTTAAAAACTGTAGTCAGCTGTGGCTACATCAACAACATAAGTAGAATATGTAACAGCTTCATAAGCTAGTAAAGCAGTAGTGTGGTTGAAGATGTTGTTGGAAGAACTTGGGTGTAAGCAAGAGAATATTACTGTGTATTGTGATAGTCATAGTGCTTTGCATCTCTCAAAGAATCCAACATTTCATTCAAAGACAAAGCACATTCGAGTTCAGTATCACTTCGTTCATGAAAAAGTAGAAGAAGGAACGGTGGATAGGCAGAAAATTCATATAATGGATAACCTGACAAATTTTATGAAAAAAGCAATCAATGCTAACAAGTTTATGTAGTATTAATCCTCATGTAGCTTGATAGAAATGTAAGCAACATAAAGCAACAAAGTAGAAAAGAATGGTGTGAAGATATGATTGATTATTAATCAAATCTTCAAGTAGGAGAATTGTCAATAATTGCGGCTAGTAGGCACCAAATTTGATGCCTACCATGCCTAATAAAACAACAATATAGTTCGTCAATTTGGCCAACCACTTCTTCATATCTTCAAATCTCCTGCTTATAAATAGGCATGAGATAAACAAAGAAAGGAAGGGCAGAGCAAAGAAAGAGAGACTTGAGGGGAGAGACAAAACTATTATGTGTATTTTTGTGAGTCTAATTTTTTTCCTCCTTGTAATTATTTAATTTTTTTAGTAGTAAAATTCTTCTATCTTTGCCTGTGGTTTTTACCCTAATTTAGGAGTTGTCCACATAAAACTTTTGTGTCTATTTTATCTTCAATATTTTAGTTTCATTTTAGCTGCGACCCAACTCTGTCCAAATCCTAATTGTTCTTAGCATAAATGTCTTAACAATTTTCATTCTATTAGTAAAAGAAGCCAATCAAAATAAATCAATTAAAGTCATTTGTCTGAAATGTATATATTGAACTTAAAAATAAAACTGATAAATCAATTGAACATAATTCGATGTTGGTATCCAATACCAATTATAGCAAACTAGATAATAAAACAAAGGCGTATGTGTTTATATATTTTCATGTATACTTTTACTCCACTTTTGATATATGTATCGTTACACGTATCTCTCATTTTCTTTAGTTCAGTTCTTTGTTTTAAACCGTAATTTTTAATAGAATGGAATGATTTATAATAGAATGAAACGTAAATTAATGTAATATTAGAAAATTATTGCTTAGGAGGGATCAAATAGTTCATAATGTAATATAGTGAAATGTTATTTGAAAGAAGAGTTTATAATGTAGTATAGTAAAAAGTTGTTTATTATTTTATATTCCATTATAAACTCTCCAAGTCAGAAGTATATCATTTTTAATGCTTACGATGGAATGAGATGTGATATGAAACTTTTGTCTTCTATCACATTCTATTATAAACCTTTGTCTTAAATAATGGAACAATATTACATTCTATTTTATTTTATTAAAAAATCGCAACCAAATATAAAATAAAAAGAAGCACTACGTTAACCTTGGCGGCCTTTCTATACGAAGGTCTATATTCCGAAACGTCATCCAGGACACCTTTAGTAATGCCTTCAAATTTTTTCGGTGAAGGACAAAAGAGTGTTCAAGTTTGTACTTAGAGGTGGTGTCATCAAATTTGGATAGGCACATGATGATATTAAAACATATTTCGCTACAACAACTGCTGCAAAGAGCAGCTGAATAGATATAATTTACTTAAACTAATGTAGTTTCTTCAAAGAATATATTTTTTAATTTAATATTTTAGTAAATGAATATAAAAGGATGCTTTTCAAGAAAAGTTAGGGAAAATTTTCATTGCTATTTCAAAAGAAATATCTTTTATCTCATTTGTTAATATATTTTTTTTAAAATTCCAAAAAAATAAAATAATTATCTTTTTAGATAACAATCGATACACCGATGTTATTTTTAGAATATGTTCGGATTGATAGGTCAAAAAGGGTAGACTTCCTATCTCCAGTATAGTCTGACTTGACAGGTTTTGTCAATCATACATGCAACTTAATGTCCCCTCATCAAAATTTTGTAAGCTTCTATAAGTATCCCACTAGGCTAGGTGCTACATAGTCCCCGATATATGCCATATCTTAATCTTAAGAGCACATAATTGGAGCCTTTTACTCCAGTAATGTTCAAGATCTTTACCCTTTTTCTTTTTCCTTTGGCATTCTATAGAACGCTTCTTCTGAAAATTTCCACGATACAATTGACTTGGTTTAGTTCCTATGTTTATGCACCCTAAAAAAGAATTTACAAGTTAAAGCAAGAATGGAAAAACTATTCTGTTGAAGAGTCTCCATTATTTTTGTTCAGAGAAAACTAAATTATCTTCATCAAGTAAGTTAACTACTCTAGTAACTAGGTTCGCCTAACTAGCAAGTAATAATTGTGACACATAAAATAGGAATAGATATGGCATTAATTTATATAAATCAACGTGCAGGGTCGTTCAGAGAGAGAGGGAGAGGGAAAACGTTTTCTTTGGATCAGAAGCAGATTACGGAAACTCATTACATCAAACTAGCTTTCAAAACTTTTTTTCTTAATTAGTTATTGGGTGGATATACATCATTGAAGCACACAAAAGGAACATGGTGATGTCTAGTTAGTTTCTCATCATCCTAAGTGCTAGTGCCTGAAGCTCACCCAACTCAGGATTGTACGATCTCTTCTTGGCACAAGACTGGAATGCAAATTCCTCTCTGCTTCGGATATGATCTTGACAGTTCACTCCCTCACTGCTGTGTTCCACAGATTCCATGGAGCTTTGTGGAGAGATTGGATTCATGTAAGATGGATATGCGTGAAACGATGACATCCCAGGAGCATTTCCTTGCCATTGATTTTCTACAGTACTTCTTGACGAATCGAGTAGATTTTGAGCTAGTTGAGCCTTTAATTGTATCAATTGTGCTTGGAGACATGCTACCTATTTTTCAATTAAAAACTAGTTAGGAATAAAGATACTTTATTTTTATCTGTAGTGCTTGGACATTGGAATGTTCATAAAAAAGTGGAAGATAATTGTGTGAACAAATTGTGGGTACCTGTTGTTGTAACGCGAAGATATGTGCAACACAGCCATATACAGGGTCCCTAATCCTTGCTTGAGCTTCGTAGGCTATGGTGACAACAGCCTCGCAGCGGTCAGCGACTGGGACATGCAACAACAATTTGGACACGTTACTAGCACCGAACACCTTGTGAATGGCAGCAAATCTAGCAGGCCCTTGGTCAGAGCAGAAATAAGGAGCAAATATACAGTCTGAAGCACATTTGCGCCTGAGGAACTTGCATGCTCCGCAAGGAGACCCAGTGCCAGTGCCTGCTCCTGACGATGCCATGTTGGATGTAGTAAAGAAGGTAGAGAAAGAAAACAAAGAACCAGATAGACACTTAAAATTATATGAAGCACACGAGCACACTAGGAAATGGTGCAAAAATTAGGGTAAAGTGTAAATAGGGTTGGCTAAAGGAGTGTGAAGGTGGTGGTGGGGTGATTTGGGATTCGATCAAGGAGCATAAAGGGAAGGAGGTCTTATAAGGGAAATAAATGGGTGACATGAAAGGCCTTCATGTAGGGTTCTAAGGGGACATTTATTAATGGTCTTGTAGTATGAGGCTTGTATTTTATTGCCAAAGAGACCACTTTCGTATGATTTAGACTATTATGCTAGCACTTGTGTAATAGTGGCTTAGAACCCAAAAACAAATTGATACTTAATACTGATTAGTGACTTGACTTTGTTCTTTTGAAATTTCCACACTCCTCACTTTGATTTTTGAGAGTTTAGTAACCTTTTCTTTTCTTTTTTCCGCCGATCGCCGTACCTGGGAACTGCTGCTTTCTGTCGCTTTGTGGGTTTTTTAAAATTCTCCTTTTGAAAATAATTGTTAGTCTACCGACAACTCTGCCAAATTAAGACATCTTCATTGTTACGGTTTAGTATTTATTAAATTGCTGATTGTGTTGTGAAGCAAATGACAGAGACTTTTTGTTTCCACGGAAGCTGTAGCTGATCATGGAATGAACTGAACACTACCTAAGGACTAAGGAGTGTTTTTTCGTGTATTGTCCTCGTGTTGTGTGCGTTTTGACTTAAAAGGTTGCAGCGGTCTATCGCTCACTTTTTCTGTCTTTCCAAACAGTCTTGTCTTGAGAATATGTAATTAAGATTTTTATGAAAAGTCTGATTGAAATGTGTCTCTTATTAGTTAAGCTACGTATTGGGGGGGCCTTGTCACCCAACATAATAAGCAATAACTAGATGCGATAATTAGAAGTTATTAGTACATGAGCACACGTGAAAAGGCCAGAAAAAGAATAAAACGAGGTGGTCCAAGAATCACAGCCGGAGAGAGATGGGTAAGATGGGTGTGGAATACCTTAAGAGGAAGGATGTGGGACTATGGAGAAAGAGTAAAGTAAAGCTGCAGTTACAGGTACAATGGCATTAACACAGTTCGTCACTACAAACAGAGGAAAATGGCTGTTTGCAGCCATAAAGAAAGCTTTTCGTCACACTCATGACTCCTTGTCACACCTTTCTTGCCACTGCCCACAATAAACACCAAAATGTTGAACCATTAATTTACTTTGGAACTCCAATTACGACGTCATCCATAGCACATGGCACGCATGCACACCCACCTTCTAAAAGAAGAGACGAACGTGATTCTCTTATTACTTTCTTGTTTACAAAATACAAGTACTATTAAGTTAAAAGAGTCCTGTTTTAACTTCTATTTTTTAAAAGATTAAAAATAATTATGTTAACTAATTATATGAAATACAGTCAATGTTGTATAAGTGATTTAGTATACTAACCCTTTACAAGGCCTTTTGGAGGAATCAATAGTATCAAAGCGACCAAGTTTCAACTTGGGTCGTCCCATGTTACGAGTTCGAATCCCAATCATGCAATTTGAGAATGGGACCGCAGTACCATTTCGTTAGAGTTGCATAAGTGAAGCGTGGTGGTTGTATAATTGACTTGGTATGCTAACCCTTCATAAGGTCTTTTGGGGGGCTTAATGACCACATCGGGGACTCTGAAGGGCACACAGGAAAAGTATGACAACTAACTAGCTAAAACAACACCTTTGAGAGGACTACCGACTAACAAAAATTAGAAAGTAGGCTACTGCAGTGTTTGGTAGACTATTGTGGAACAACACGAGAATCTTGTGACTATCGGTAAGTTTTAGGTATGATGGACGAGACAACAAAGCCCTTCTCTCCACAGGCTCATATCTCTCATCTTTCCTCTTAGGAATCTTATACTCTTCATAACTGTTCTTTCCCTTTTGAAATGATAGTCGCAATAGTACCTACTGTTGGACCACGTTTTCGGAGCCCAACTATCCAAAATATCATAAAACGTGAGCTTAATCTAATAAAAAAACACCTTAACTATTATTGATTCATATTCATGCTTTTATACCATAAAAAATCTTACTTATATGTAACCACAATTCCTGTTCAAAAATTCATCATCTCAAATCAATTACTTCCTCAAGTATCCCTAATTTCAACTCAACCTTATCCATACACAAATTCACATTTCCACTCAACGACATTCATACATAATTCATAATTCATTAACACCAAAAGATAAGAGTTTTTACATAGCTATAATGACATTTCAATTCACAATACATCCATATCATATAATCCCAAAATACATAAGATACTTGAACTAATAATACTTGAAATGTGACTAAAAGCCTCATTGTTACAAAATCTAGCTTAAAATACAAAAATATGCAACTTGAAGCGATCACTTGACCCTCTTTCACTCGATCTCATATTCTTCACCTGAAGATGGGATGGAATGGGAGGGGGTGAGCTTGAAGCTCGTGGATAACAATTTTATAATCGAGAAACAAGCAAAAAAAAAAACCATTTTCAAAACTCATTACCATTATACCTTTTTGGAAACCATAATAATTTCGCATGAAAAATCACCCAACACTTATTTCTCAAAATTCTCATTTTATCAAACAGTTCATGAGCATTTTTAAATCATGTATGCATCAAACTTGCTAACATTTCAAAAGCACATAAGTACATCAGAATGGTTCAAGTGGATCCAAAATAGAACGTACTACACAATTCCCAGAAGGGTCTTACGTAGCCGTCAACTTAAGGGAGTCCATGAAGGAGTCCATGCCACTAGCAGGCAGGCGGGAGAAGCCTTTACTTGGTCATCGTGCATGTGACGGAACTTAGAGGACCACTACAAACCCACATAACACATAATTCATAACTTGTAAACTTGTTGCTCAAAATAACAATTATTGAAAACTTGCTTTTCATAGACATAAAGTATTTCGAAAACATGATTTCATAAACTTGCATCTTAAAAAAAAACATTTTCAAAATCTTTTCATAAATCATTAACACAATTCATATAGCAAACATATAACAGTTTCACAATCTAACCAAGAGCAAATAAATGCAATATCTATGATGCAATTGAAACCATTAAGCTTCCTGGATTCAAAGAAAACAATAAGTGGGTTATTTACTCTATTATAAAAATGTACCTACCTTGAATTTCTTGCTTATAGACTTGCTTAGGGATGTCTTTGTTCTTGCTCCTCTTGCCTCTCTTAACTCACTTGATTTCCTTAAATAATAACCAAAATTCCATTCAATTTGGTTTAAAAATCGAAAAGTCATACCTCAACAATTCAAACTCTTTCTCATGCTAAAACTATAATTCTATATCCAACTTCCATCTCGAAATTGAAATGTTTAGAGACTGAATTTAGACTCGATTCCTTCATACAATTTGTAACTTATGTCTCTAGTTTACTCCAAATTAAAAATAATTCCATTTGGATAACTATAGAAAAAGATATGCTCAAAATACCGAAGCATATTTTGTGCTGGAAAGTTGGCCGCGGTGACCTGGAAAAGTTCGCAACTTTACAAGTTCACCCGGCGAACCAAGGAAAGTTGGCCGCAGCGAACTTTGACATGAGCATATGCAGAACATGTTTCATTTTCCAGATTTTAACGTCCCACCTTTCGCATAAATCCCATCTTAAACCTAAACCATCTCTTTTACTTCATTTTTAACTTCATTTCAACCCAATATCATTCACAAACCAATTTATAAACTACATTTGATCATTAATCCTAAAAAGAACACTTGCTTATATCATTCATCAACAACGTTCTACCCGTATTCAACTTCATTTGAGTTTCATTTAACCAAACCAATGAAATTTAAAGCATAACTTACTTGTTGAAGCTTCAAAATCTTCAAAGTCTTTAAGATCTTCACAAACCCTAGCTTTTCTCTTCTTTTTCTCCACTTTTCTTTCTCTCTTCTTTCTCTTACATACAAGAGTACCATTACTTCTTCTCTTTTTATACCTTTAATGTGTGTGAAATTTCCAAGTTTCCCTTCCATATAAGCCTTATGTCTTTTAACCTTATTTGATCTTCCAATTTTGCCCTTACACCTTCTTACTTCTTCAATTTAACTTATACCATGCTATACTCTAACTTAATCTTAATTTCTCCATTTAATACTTCTAATTCCATCAATCAAAGCAATAAATCCTCCTAACATTGACATGCTAATTAAACTCCAAATAAAATGATTTATTTAGCAAGATCACAAAATTTATTCAAATCATGCTTAATTAAATAAGCAAAAAAAAATCGTGATCCAACACTTACACTCTTTCCCCATTAAACTCTAATCTCACAGCGTAATTGTTTTATGTAGTCATAAATTGTCTTCTTAGAATTTCTGATATAGAAGATCCTTAGAAGAGGCGAGTGTAGAGCATAATTGTCTTTGTATAATGACAACTAGTAACATGCACTCAAGACTTAAGTTTTCAGGAGAGGGAGGACTTGGAGAGAATGGAAACCACTCAAACAAACATTCATTGAAATCAAAATAATGTCTATGCAAGTTTAAGCCTGCTTACAACAAAGAAGAAACCTTGCTTTTATAGGCGAAGCAAGGGTATAAAAGTAAATTTCTCAAGAAACACACTCATTACAACTTTAAAAAAGAAAGCTACTTTAAGTACAATCATCACAACTTTAACACAGATAATTTGAAAAAGAAAACAACTTTAAAAAAGCAAACAGTATGATGATAAGGGGAACATATTTGCATTATCTAATAACCCAGTTCCCCCTGTTGCTAAATGATCCTAGCCATCGAATAAATATGGGTCCCATTTATTAGATGGTTGGGATCATTTGGGAACAAGGGGACCTGGTTATTGGGTTCAGTAGATTTGATGTCGATGATAAGAAGGAATCTTGTATAGTAGGTTATGGTCTATAAAAATTCTCTTTTCATCAAAAGACTGAAAAGTAAATTCCTAAAAAGACGAGTCTCACTTTAAAGTGCTAAAATGAGGTCATAATCATGTTCAGAATCATCTGTCAAGGCTATGTCATTGTCAATCTGTTCAAGGATGTGACTGATATTAGTTACAGTCCATGTAGAATGTCTTGGGCTAAAAGGAGAAATGGGCTTTTGGATAGGGCTAGATGGTCTGCTTGAAATTGCAGAGTGTCGATATGTAGGACAAGAAACTTCACTAGCACGAATGTTGATAACATTAGAAGGAGCCACTGACATCTAATGGTCAAATGATGGAGGGATAATTGGTGCAAGAAGAGCATTATCTCTAAAATACGGACCAAGGGATGTTCAAATATTAGAAGGAAGTAAGCTCAGGAAGTGGTTGAGTTGACCCAAGAAAGAATGTTAATTATCCATTAACTGTGTGCACTCTGTAGACCAATCAAGGGTGGTTTGCCAATGTTGAAGGTGATTTAGTATGCACAGATGTCTAGAAGTACTCATATAGTAGGGATGATGTATGATATAAATAACATAAACTTTGCAAATAGTTAAAGCAGTGTCCCGTAAGCGATGATGAGTCACGATTTGAGACATGTCTATATGCCATTTGGAAAGGGGTTGAAACCATTCTAAGAAAGTCCACAAAAGAGAATTGGCATTGGTAGGATCAGAGAGGTGACGATAAACATATAGGGGTGATAATGATATAGAACAAGCATATAAGGCAAACAAGACCCAGATATGCCATAAGTTAGTATCATAGAGAATATTATAGAGATGATACATGAGTTTGTAAGGAGTAAAAGTGACCAGGAGTGGGTAAAATATCAAAGTTGAGAAGTGTGAGATGAAGATAATAAAAAAGACTTTGATGAAGAAGAGGGAACAGTTCTGCAAAATTGGTTGGAGGAGCAGAAAACAAAGGGGAAAAATATTTTTTATATCTTGCAAACTTAGGAAACTCTATTAGCCAAAAAAGAGGGATAAAATGATTTAGATAGGCTAAAAGAAGTAAGATAGGTTTAGTAGGATGAGAAGGGAGATAAGTAAGTGTATTATGGTGACCTTTGATATGGTCGATGGAGAATTTATAGTGAGAAAAAGCATCTGAAGGCCATGGTGGATTTTGTCTGAGCAAAGTGGATAAGTATGAAGTATAAGCTGCCACATATAGATGTTTATTAAGAAAATGTAACAACTTTTGTGCAATTTGTGGACCAGACTGATCAATTATTAATCTCTTTTTACCACGCTTTTGCTCGAATGTTTAGTAACATAGAAGGCCTGGCAAGCCCAATTTGACTTTGTTGGCTTAATGAGTCTTTGCTTTAGAAGGATATCACACTCATCTTGTGCAAGCTTTAGGTCATCAGGGTTCATCCTTGGATGTATGGCTTTCGTAGGATTGATATCCTCATTCTTTTCGAAAGGTAGACTTATGAAAAAGTCAGCACTTTTTCAAAGAGGATATGGATAAGTAAACTGTGCATGTGATTCAGGACAATATTCCAACTGTTTATCTCGCAGAGATGTATATGGTGTAGGAACTTGAGAAAGTTCAAACACATTTTTGATTTTAGTGTATTTGGGCCAGGTAGATTGCTTCCAAGTACTTTAGTCCAAATTGTACATTGTGTAAAGAATCGAACTCTGATCTTTCTTTTTGTAATAAACCCGATCTTGAATGAATTACCATCTGCACCTGTAAAGTATTCATCATGAGGTCCATGCCTTAGAAGATAAAATGTTGGGCTTCATAATCATACGACTGGATCTAGTATCCATAAACCCAATAGCTTTGATGGGCGATCATATTTGTCTTGTCTGAAGAGTTGGATTTGGACATATGGTCGTTGGACTAGAGTATGATCTAATTTCATGCAGGTCTGTTATAGCATGTATAGAGAATCATCTAAGGATTTTTCTTCAGAGGTCATAAAAGAAACAACAAACTTTGTATCTTCATCTTTAGTGGATTGTTCCTCAATAAGATCTTCAAAGTTATTGGAAGAATGAATAGGCAAAATGGATTGCATTTGCTTCGATAAGTTGATATCTTTCTTGCTTTTGTAAGGACAGGTTCGTGCAAAATGTCCTAGTTATCCACAGAGAAAACATCATTCAACTTTTTGAGAATGATGGGATTTCTTCTTGCAGAATCGAACAAACTTTCTTTTTGTTCCATCTTTTTTAACATAAGTTTTTCTTAAAGGCTTATAGCCTTCCATTTGTCTGCGGAACTTTCTTTGATGATAAGCATGTTTGTGATGAGATTTCTTTTTGTTGCTACAATCACAGTTCTTATGATCTTGGCACTTAATCTGAGGATAAGGCTTCTTACAAGTCTGTTTAAAAAGTGGACCACCTTTAATGATGTTCTTGAATAAGGTATGTTGATTACACAACTTATCAAGAGTAGTTAGAGAAAGCTGGTAGATTTCTCCAAGAGATATATTAGCCATATCTCGTTGTGAAGAAACTATAGTCCCTTGTAACTTTGGTTGCTGTTGATTTGGAAGGGATGAGATAAAAGTATATCAAAAATTAACATTATTCCATCTATTCAAAAGATAGTACCTTTTCGTCATACTTTGATAATGCTTCTGTAGATCACGCTGGTCAAGTGAACAACATTTCATTGTAAAATACTCCTGACGGATCTGCTTATCTAGAAGATGAAAATCACCAATGAATTCTTTTTGAAATATTCCAAGAAGAGCTCCGACTATAGTGATTTGGATATACTGAAGTCTTCGATATAGTCGTCTATACGTTGCCACCATTCTCGCAAAGAGCCAGTGAAACGAGAAGTGAATTCAGATAAAATATCTTGTAAAGGATTATTTGGTCAAGTCATTTGAAGATCTATCCATGTACTAAATTCATACAAGTGATCTCTCCATTTATTTGGGGGAAGATTATCAAAAGTAAACCAAGGTCCTAAAGTAGGCTTGGTCTGTATAGTTAGCTGAGCTGGTTTTGCCTGTGGTTCTGGTTCAAGTATGAAAGGTTCTGTACCTGTAGATTCTGCTTCACTTATTTCTGGTTCAACTTCAGTAGGTTCAGGCATAGTCATCAAAACTTGTGATAAGTTTGATAGATCAGCCAGTTGGGCTGAGGAATCAGTAGAAGGTTAAGAGATCTGTTTAGATGATGACTTAGAAATTATTGCAACTTCAGAACAAGCTTCAGACTTTTCCATTTGAGAAGAGAAATCTTCAGTGGCAGGTGTAGGCGCAAGAGTTGCTATGAACTGTGTTAGAGGTGCTTTATCCTTCCCAGTAGAGGTGGAAGGTTAAACCTTTGGTAGAGAAGTAGGAGGTGTATTTATCCTTAACGGTTTACTCTACTAATTTAAGTTTTGTATATGAAGGTGATGGTTCAGGAACTTTTTCAAGCTTGGGCTTTAATTTGGGCTTTTTAGGTTTTGCTTGAGTTGCCTGAGGATGAATATACTATCTGATCAAAGGATAGTTGAATTTGAAAATCTTTGAATGGTCAGCTTCTTCTAGATACGTCTGATATAGAGGAGGTGGATATACTAGTTGTGTATTTGGAAATATTGAAGAGGATGAACCATATACAACCTTCGATAGTACATATTGCATATCAGCTTCCATACGTTGTACAATTCCTTGTATCTTTCTGAGTTCTCTTATTTTGATGTCAAAGCCAGGCCTAAAATATTACATAGCAATGTAATGTCGAAGATTAGCATCAAGTTGCTTATTCTGAGCTTTATACGAGTGGTATATTTGTTGGATCTACTTAGAGACGACATCTAATTTATGATGCGTACCATGAGTCTGTTGATTGTTTCCATCAGGCTTGGAATCAATTCTTCTAAGAACTTTGTTTTGTGCTACTGCATTCGATGTCTGCTAGTAAAGAACTTCATTAGAAGGAATAGACACAAGTGTTCCTTTTGAAGTAATCCCTGTGGCTCGAATATAAGGGCTAGAGATAACCCTAGTTGTTTCATCAGTATTTCTTTGTAAAGAAGGAAAGTCCTCTTCATATGGAGCTACCATCATGCATAAAATAGGAGTAAGAGTAATAACAGGAATTGTTGGCTTTGTTTGACAAGTTAAAGATTTCAGCATCTCACGAAGAGATCTAAGTCTGAATCTTTCTATAGTTAGACCATTAGATTTGCTGGAATCATTTGGATCAGAATCATCCTTGAGTGGATGATATTGTTGCGAAGGCATACAATGAGGTTTAGAATTTTTCTTCCTCTTTCGTCTTCTAGCATAACGCTCATTATCATTCTTACTATCTAACTTATAGTTAAGACAAACTTCACAATCATGTTCACACATAGATGGGTTAACATCCCATATAGAATGTCCACGATGATGGTTACGATGATGGTTAACATAAATTAGATCTCCGTTAGATTTGAAATAATGAATAGGAGGACCAGATTTACCTTCCGTATATGAAAATACAGGTTGAATTAGAAAAATAGCCCCAAAGGTAGAAATTTCATCTGGACCTTCATTGGGCTTTTTATAGATGGACTTTACTATTCCATCCTTTAATGTCTTTAGAATCAGAGGAGTTGTTGTATGAAAAGAATGTCGATGAGGTACGTAGAACACCTTTTGGTAGTTGGTGATCCATTCAGTAAGCATCAGCTTTTCAAGCTACAAAGCTGGTAGTTGCTTTAGGATTTGGAAAATAGTAGTCTGATCATTAGAACGATCAACAACCATGTAAAGAGCATCCAAAGTATAGTTTGGAAAATTAAGGTCCAAAGTATGATTCTGCAAATGATAGATCATCTGGTGATGTAAAGTAGCCATGATGCCTGTAGGATTTTAATCTGCTCCAGTGATCTGGATCTGAATTTGCAGTCTTTTAGATAAAGTGAGATCATCCAACCTGATGTTAAAATTAGGTGCTATCGTCAGAATGACACTTCCATTGTTAAAAGTAGTCGATAAGGTACCAATCAAGGCATTTTGGTACGTTGTATAGGCAGTGTCTAAAAGAGATATCTTGACTGTAGCAGGCATTCCCTTTCTTCCATGAAGTGTGAAAAAAAGGTGTACAGCTCCTACATGAAGATGTGTATAGTTTTGCTCTCTACAAAGAGAGATCAACTCCTTTGGTATTTCGAGCTTCACGTATTGTTCTGCTGTTGTAGATTTGAGGCCATACTGGTCCAATCTAGAACTCTGGATGATTTCGTTAACTTTTGGGCGAGATGTAGATAAAATAGTATATATACTTCTTGTCCATGAATGATCATGAGAATGTATATTGTACAGACTCAACAAAGGCAAAGAAGACTCACAAACACTATTTTCTATAGGAACATGAGTAATTTCTACTAAATTTTCTATACGATTAGAAAAAACAGGTTTTACAGTAGAAGGTAAACTAGACAAAGATAAAGTTGAAGACAAATGAATAAGGTCATTTGATAGTGTTTCCATATCATATGGGCTCTCTTCCTACTCACTCTTATCAAGAGACAATGTTACCATTTGCCAAGACACTACTGCTTCAAGAGCTTTGGAGCTCACCACCTATGCTTATCTTATTAAGACTATAGAATAAATTATAATAAGAAATTAAGTACAATATGATCTTGGAATGAATATTTTCTAGTGCACTCCAAATTCTGTACATAGCAAGTGGGTGGGGGAGGGGGTAAAGAGAAAGGCCAATGGTCACCCTCAAAGCATAGACTATAACATACATTAGAAAGTTCTCAACAACATACCTATGCTTGCGGACTCTACTTTGTACCTACCAAAACTCTCTTCTACACTTCAATCCCTTGTGTATTTCTAGGAAAGCACGTTGACATTAATAGTACGCATTCAATTCACTTAAAACAATGCCAAAATTATGCTGCTTCTCTCATCATCTCTTGTGATGGAATCTCACGCTTCAATAGAATCTACATCTTGTCCTTATTATATGGACAATGATGTACTGAAAGGCAAATCTCTGAGAATATTTCACTTCAACAGCAGATAATAAATAATTAAGTTAGGACTCACAATGAGCCATTATAATGAGGAGTAGGGAAAAGGTGACATTGGAGCTAAAAAAGTTCTCATCTCTTTCCAAATATTATATCTATTCAAAGTTCTAATTAAAAGAATTTCTAGTCATAAGTTACAGGCATTATTTTAAGAATGGTTTAAAAAATCAAAGTTCAATACAGATCACTGTGTGCCAGCTCGAAGTTATTATTGCTAGTTGGAAGAGTAAGGCAGATGATTAGAAAATTCAATGTTGAATGAGATTATGTAGCTACTAAAGCAGTCGACATGACATGTTATTGATAGGATAATAATCCGTAGCACGTATTTACACACAAAAATATGTGTACACTCCCTCAACATTCCCAAAGGACCATTAATCCTACTGGATTTTTCTTAACAGTAAAGCAATACAGATGGCTCATATTGATTAGATCAGTAAAGTAAATCCCTTTGGATAACTGTAACACAGAAGCAAGTAAGCATCAGTCTTGCAGACCATTATGTATATATTTATGTTAAGAGGTAATAATCTATTAAGACAAACATGATACTTAAGGTGACAGAGAGAAAGCATAGAGGTAGTAGTTAAGAGCTTCATAAGGAACTATTCTCACACCTTGGGCTAATCATTCCTAATAGAGAACTTGAAGTATATTTTCCAATACACTGACAACACAATTTCTCCAAGCTGAAGCCCCATCGTGTTTCTTTGGAATCAATTTTTTACAAAACACTGTGTAGCAGAATCTTACCATGGCAGAGTAGCATTTTCTTCTTGGGCTTATCTCAGTAATGTGAGAACCTATTAAATTCTCCTTCCTCTCCAATGAGAAAACTTCTAACAGTTCGGACTTTAACACTAGGATTATCATCATACACCAATATATTACAAATAAAAAAGACAATAAAGAATGGAATGAAATGGCCACCATAATTTGTCAAGAATAGATAATGTCCAATACCCAAAGTGCCATGAAATGTAACCCACTACCTCATGAGTTAGAATAGATTCTCTATTCCCATTAACCTATTCTATTAATTTTCATTCACACATTTATGTAGGATCCAATGTGTGGATAAAAATCAATGACACAACTTTGGAACAAGCTAAATGGCACAAGTGATCCCTTGCCCCTCATAAGTACCACTAAAGTGCTTCCAAATTAATAATGTTAACTATAATTGTAAAGTGGATTAATACCATAACAGAGTTTTTCATAGTTATTATCCAGGGTTCATCAATGTTGGGATCAAAACCTACCAGTCCACACGCTATCTCAATAATTTGAATAAAATTTATCATTTTCACCTATAATAAAGTGAAAACAAATTTTCTGAGTAGTTACTTAGATGGAAACATTGCTAATTATGATTAACTCTAATTTTCAACAATTAACATGCAATGTTAATGATATGAGTCAAACTTCTTCACTTCATTTAATGTTAATAACTTTTGAAATCTATGTAGTAGTTAAGATGTATACAAAATTCTTAATTTATCTTTAATATGATACCTTGCCAACGATTTCTCAAAACAGTACAGAGAATAACAAAACATTCTTAATTACTTTAGGATAATAAATTCTATCTTGATCACTCGATTACCTCTATATAGTTCATGCTACATCCAATTACTACTAAATAAGCTATCTGTGATTAGAATAGATCATAAGTATTCAAACATAACAATCCCTATATAAGATAACTTTGGAGACCTCAAGTCAAAGGATCACTTATATAATCATCACAATTAGAATTTTCATAGACATATAAGTAATATTCTAAATGGATTTATCATAGAACTTATTCCCTAACAAACACCCATATGCTTGTTTAAATATCTCTATACTTTTGTCTATGAGATAGATTATTTCCTTCACAAGAAAAAAGATAATATGTGGTAGTTTTTTTCCATTCTATTAATGTCTAGTCTTAAAAAAAATGGTTTGGAACAATTTAGGGATAATATATAAATGTAATACGAATCTCATAATTATCATAATTTCATTTTCAATGTATAATTATCTCACGAGCTTTATTATGTGCATCTAAACATGTACAAGATAAATAATATCTTTAAATTATTTTGTCACAAAAATACAATTAATCTATTAGTTGTAGGGCATAAACCAACATCAACCCCACTTGAAAGACCAAAATAAAAGAAAAAGAAAGAAACTTTTGGGAAGTACCAGTGTAGAGTTTTGCAAGAAACAAAACTCAAGCGAAAAAAGTCACCACTTTTACATTTTCTCTCTCTTGGTCACTTTGTCAAAACACCTGCAAGACAAAGATGATTCAACAAAGTACAAGTAAGAAGCATCTATGTTCCAATAGTCTTCGTGTTTGAATTGTAGTTTAAATAAAATTAAGTAGTACTTCTATGTTTCTAATTCACCTTTGAAAGCCTAATTAAATTAATTCCAAGAAGCGTCCTTGTCTTTGGTTATTCTTTTGAAATAGGGGATCTTTTATGTTTTTGTTTCATGTTTTGTGCTTTGGATGAGTGACCTATTTATGCTAGTAAAATAGGAATAAGGAAAAGGAGTTTAGTAAATCTTGCTTGTTTCTTTCTTTAAAAGAGATTATGAATTATCAACAGTTTTTAAATACTTGGTAAAGACAACATGCATATTCAATATGGATACAACTTATTATGATGATCACTGCTCACTATGATGGGAATCCTCATAAGTTTAAGATGTAACAGATTATGACTTTTTAAAATATTTTGGTTATCTTACTAAAAGCCAATCCATTCAATTTCTGTGAAAAGTGAAAACTTTCGATGATATTTTTGCCTTCCAAATTAAGCTAGGGATTGGTTACTTGTACACCATGCTTTTGGGATAACTTTTCCATTATTTTTTGAGAAACTTTCTTATATTTTTGTTACAAAAGTATAACTTTGTAAAACAAATTTATACAAATGCCACTAACTAAACTAATTACATTAGTCAAATTTCTCACTTATTTATAACTAACTAAACTATTTGTAACTTAATTAACTAGTCTAATTCCCCCCTTTTAAGTGAGAGGTTGTCTAGTGTTCAAAAAATCGAATTTCAAATAAATGCAATGTCGGAATGTGGCAATGTTGCAAAGAAACTCTCTAAGAATATAAAATATTCTAAGGGCTCATTGTCACGAAGATGTCTTACTCTTTATGCCTTCAATTTGTTTTGGACATCCTTCTATGGAGGCTATAATATCGATTATTTGTTTTGTTTGTTATTACCTTCTTGCTGTTTAGTGCTTTATTTATCTTGTTCCTCCTCTCTCATCCTCTGATTACCTTACTTAACCTTCCCCTCCTTTTTGATGTTTCACTAGACTATCTTTTATTTTGGCAATTAAACTACTTATGATGTTTCACTTGACTATCTTTTATTTTGGCAATTAAACTACTTAAGGGTAGTTTAGGAAATTATCACCAAATATCTTCTTACCTTTTCTTTATTTTTTTAGTAATAGACTTTTAAACATTTACAAGTCCCACATTGCTTTTTTTTCTTCTCATATGTTATGGCTGTCACAAGTACATAGACAAGTTTAGAGATGCTTAATCCAATTACCTTTTCACCATTTCCTACAGTTATGACAAGGATGAGAGAAGCCTTAGGCAAGAAAATAATGGAGAATAAGGGTCCAAAGCTGTTAGCTAGCTTATATGCCTATCAATTAGAGAAAAGTTGTAGAGGAAATGTTAAATACTACACTACATTACTACCTCTAAAGTACCTTAGAAGGTAAAATCATTACAGTACTAGATTTGAAAGTCTTAAGGGAGGAAGCAAAGACCTGGAACACCACATTAGTTGGCTTCTCTCTCGATAGAAGACCTCCCTTCCAAGTAATCAATAACTGGGTATAGAAGGTGTGGGAGAGTAAGGGACTATAAGAGGTGTTGAATTTAAAAGGCAACCATGTTTTTTTTAGGTTCACGATAGAAGTTGATGCTAGAGGAATGTTAGAGGCTAGTCTATGGTATATATACAATTTCCCCTTATTCCAACAAGTGTGGAGGCTAGAAATCAGCTTGGCAAAGATAAAAGAATGAGAACATACCTCTATAGGTGAACATTGCCAACATTCTTTTAGAATATTGGACTACCAAGGGACTGAGTATGCTAGCT
>JANQBM010000004.1:14227620-14253572 GCA_025594535.1 Erythroxylum domingense | reverse complement strand
ATGAAGCTAGACATGATGCTTCCTCAATCTATTTTACTATTAAGATTTGGTAAGGCTCGAAACCTAATTGAGGATTTTGTGATGGTATCCTATCATTGGAAGCCATTACTAAGACAGTAGGGGAAGTAGTGGAAGGCTATGGGAAGGACATTGGCAATAGGTGACTATGAGGAGCTTATAGGGTTGGAAGATAGTTAGAAGGAAAATAAGTGTGGGATAGAACAAGTAGAGAATACAGATAAGGCTTAAGTTTAAAAGACATTAAAGGTAGAGGAGTCCTCAAAGAACATAAGAGAATATAATACAAGTGGGAAAAAAATTGATCTCACAATAGGAAAGAATCCTGGAGAAAGTGAAAATATCCTAGTGAATTCTAGCTTCAATGAATCAATTATGGAGAGTTAATGATAGATGCATATTTGATTATAATTATTCACCTATATTTGATATATTTTGCTTAATATTTTATAGTTTTGTTCTATTTTTAGTACTTATTTCTCTTCCAGTTCATTTATAGGTTATAATTGCCTTCATGAACCAAAAGGAGATAAATTCAAATAATTTAAATGAAATAGTGGTATACAACAAAGATTTGAAGCATCTAAGACATTTAGAACCACATATGTGGCAGTGGAAGTCATTGTGAACATGTAAAGGCATGATTTTAGGGTTTTTGGAGCTACATATACACCTACACAGCCATGTAAGTGACCGTGTATGTCCTTATAACCCTAGTTTTCATGATAAAAGGACATGAGTGGAGGAAAATAGGGGAGAGTCGACTTTTGCGGCAGATCCTAGTCATGAAGAACGTAAGGAAGGGATGATTTTGATCAAGGAACATGGAGAATGTAAAGAATTCATTAAGAGATCCAATATATTACAACATCAAACCTCAAACTTGCAGAAACAGTAAATAGAAGAGAAAGAGAGATTTAAAATTATGATTACTTTGTTTTCTATTCATTTTTCTTTTTGTTTATCTTTGATTTTTCTATTATGAGTAACTAAACTTGTTTAGTGACTAGGTGTGATGAACCCTAGTTGGGATAACAATATCTCTTGATTGTTTTATTTAATGCAATTATTTTAATTAATCTATTTTGATTCAATTACGTGTTTTATGCATATTCTAATAGATCCGAAATATTAGTGCATGATTTGATTTCATATCATTGAGATTCAGAAATCCTTTGTATGAATAGATCTACCATAATTGAAAAGGAGTTGATAGCAAACCTAGAGATAGTTTGACATAAATCCTCTGGATTAGGGTCAAACCTAATAGCGGAACTTATAAATCGATAATGCAATTCTAGGAACTTTAACTCGAAAGAGTTTAGTTAATCACCCCATGTATTAGTTATTATTAGTCTCAAAAAAGTTATGAACATAAGATAGGAATTTATACAGTCTAATATTCAATAAAATAATTACATGATAAAAGATTAATTATTTAATGGTTTTTAGGCAGATTAATCACCTAGACACTAATCTTTAATATTAAGTTTTCTAAGTACTTTCCTCTGTTCTTTGTTCATTATAGTTTCATTTTTTATTTTATTTTTTACATATTTTTTTAATTAAAAATCAAAAATCCAATTCATAGGCTAAATAATGAGGTAACTATTTACAAATGACTATCTTCATGGGATTGACCCATACTTATAGATGCTAGCTATAGCTATGTTTTGCACTTGCGATTATTTCAATATTGATAAATTATCAATCAGTCAACAAATCAAAGAAGAAGATCCAAGCAAGAGAGTAATGTTTGATGAAGCAGTGTAATAAGGAGTAGGTGAGTTTTAAAGTAGTAGCAAGAGGAAATCTGGTAAGAAAAACAAGTATAAGGGCTCTAACACCTTAATTATTAGTCAATGTCGATTGTACTTTAGAAATTAGTAACTTTGAAATATTTTTTTTTTGAAGTAAAGCCAATTTTGATAGGAATATTAGAAACAAAGTTTAAGCAAGAGAATATCTCTTAACTTGAGATTTTAGGGAACCACTAGACATTCTTATCCAACCACTAACCCCATCATTACAGATACACAGTTTTGGCTTATAAGTCTTAGAAAGATTCATATAACCTATATGTATGACTCCAACTTTAACTTCCAGAGAAGGCTCCTACAGGAAAAGCTAATGAATATTCATCCAACAATGTAAGGATATTGGATTATATTGGGGAATTTGAATAGTTTTCTTCACAGAGATGAAGTTAAGGGATATGTGGGATTGAGGTAATTTAACATGATTTTAAGGAATGTGTACAAAAAATAGGGTTACTAATTTGAAGATGGAAGCATGTTTCTTTTTTTGGAGTAATAAATAAAATGTAAGTTGGATATTGAGAAAGAAATGGTATAGGGAATTAATCGATGAATATTGGTTAAAGGAAATCCCTAAGGGTAAAGTTATGTTTAAAGCTCCATTGATATCACTCCCTAATAATCATATGGGGTATAGATAGAGATAACAATTGGGTTTAGCTAGCTTGATATGCCTGTGCCCAACTCAAAGTCAATAGGCAAGACCTGGTTGATTAGGCCTTAGGTCGAGCTCAAGCTCGAGCTGTCTAAGCCCAGCTTAACCTAAGACTTGACAGTTATAAGCAAAATTACGACATTTTTTAAAATGACATCATTTTTGTGTTTTTAATTAAAAAGTATTTAAGACTGGGTTGATTTGGGTTTAGGCTAAATCAAGTTGTGTTTGGGTTCGGGTCAGACTACCTCGAGCCTGGTCAGGCTCTGGCTCAATCAAGTTTAGGCTCGAGCCCCATACTTTAGGCCCGAGTTATAGCAGCAATGGTCTGGCCGAGCCTGACCCATTGCCATCTATAAATATAGAGAACATTTAGAGGAGAAAAATTCCATTCAAATTTAATAACTTTCTAGTAAAGGAAGATGGATTCAATTAGGAAATTCTTATGGGCCTTATTTTAGTGATCAAGGGATGTATAACTTATGTATATGTAAGAAAACTTGAATTGATTAAGAAGGAACTAAAGAAACTAAAAATTGAATTGATCAAGAAGGAACTAAAGAAACTCAATGTAAAAAGGACTTTGCACGTTAGGAAGAATGTTGAAGTAGCTAAAAGTAGAATGATCTTTGCACAGGAAGCCTTATACCTACATCATGTAGAACATAACTTAAGTAAAGAGGAAAAGAAGGTAGTGAATCAGTACATAATAGTTATAATCCATAACTCAATTATGAATTAAAAAGCTCAAATTACTATATCAAAAAAGGGGATAAGAATATAAAATTCTTTTATAATTTAGTAAAATCTAAAAGCATCACCAACAGGGTATGCTCTTTGATCAAACTAAATGGAGAACATGCTACTTCCTAGGCGGAGGTCAAAGAAGAAGGTTACATATTCTTTAAAGAAATCATTGGAGTTTAAGCTTTAATAGATCTTATTACCATTATTAAGCTCCTTTATTAGTTGCTGGATTAGTGAGGAATGAAGGAAGTCTTATACAGGCCATTCATTACTCAGGAAGTGGAGAGATTATTCTTTAAACTAAACCTATATAAAGCTCTAGGCCAAGATGGTCTTAATGGGTTTTTCTTCCTTAAAGCTTGGCTTTTAATTAAAAACTTAGCTATTAATGTCATATTGGAGTTCTTTGAGAATGGTAAGATGCCATAGGAGCTTAATAAGACTTTTATATGTTTAATACCAAAGTACTATAATCTAGTTTCTCCTGGTATTTATAGACCAATATCATGTTGTAACCATTTTGAATAAAGTTATATCAAAATTACTTATTGTAAGGACGAGGAAGGTTTTGTCCAATTGATAAGTGATTCACAAGGGGCATTTTGGAGTGAAATATGATTAGAGACAATATATTATTAGTTCAATAGTTATTTAGAGGTTATTTAAGAAAGATTTCACCTAAAACTTTGTGCCTTAAAAATGAACTTCAATAGGGCTTATGATCCAAATAGTTGGGATTATCAAATGAATACTTTAAGTTTTTGTTTTTCCAAGTTCGTTAAGGAACTATATTAAGAAATTAATTACTTGAATTTCATTTAGCATTTTTGTAAATGTGAAACCTACAAGAATCTTTAAAGAGGAAAGGTATAAGACAAGGGGATCCAATCTCCCCCTACCTATTTATATTATTTATGGAAGCCTTGTCTAAATTGGTAAGGCATAACATCTTTTTAAATCCAAGTTTTGGTTACTATAGCAAGCGTAAGGAGGTTGGATTATTTAAATTATGTTTTGTAGACTATCTCTTACTCTTTTTAAGGTACATGATAGGTTATCCACACACTTTTAACTTCCTTACATATATTTAAGGATTTATTTGGTTTGGAAGTAAAATATAGTAAAATCCATTTGTTTCTCTCCTTCAGTTCAATAAATGATGTTAATTAGTTATCAAAAATTTTAGGATTTCAAATTATGAACCCCTATTTATCTATGTTAGATTACTTATGTCTAAAAAAGACTTTAATATAGAGAATGTATTCCTTTAATGGAGAAGATACAAAGAAGGCTAAGTAATTGGTGTAATAAAGACCTATATTATACTGGTAGATTGATGTTGATAAAGCTTATTTTAAGCTCTTTGCATATGTATTGGTCTGTGCATATATTGCTCTGTAAAGGCATAATTAGATTAGTTGAAAGTATGATGAGATCATTCCTATGGGGAGGCATAAAATAAGGAATAACTATGGCTAAAGTAAGTAGAAAGAGGTTTGTAAGCTAATAAATGAGAGATGTTTAGGAATCTCCCCTATCAGTCTAAGTAACAAGGTTTTGATTATAAAAAGGCTATAGAGATTACTAAGGAAATGGCACTCTGTGGATTAGATGGATTCTTACTTACTTCTTTAAGGCAGGAGCTTATAGAAGATGCATCTTAAACTATAATTCTCTTTATTTTTATTTCATAATTAATGAAACTAAGAGAGGCTTTATCAGATACATTAAAGTGTAAAATAGGGAATAAGGAAAAGAGCTTCTTTATACTGTGATAGTTGGAGCAAGGAAAGGCCTCTACACCAATCCAATCTCTAAGTTTATATGCTCAACAAGTTCCCTAAGGATGCTAAAGGGAAGGGATGGATAATAAGGAACTAATGGATTAATTACCTTATGAACTTGTAAGTTTAGATGAGGATAACTAATGGATTTGACATTTTATTGGTAAATTCACTAACAAGTCTTGTAAGGAATTTTAAAGAGGAGTTGGAGATAAAGTGTACTAGCATAAGGTAATTAAGAATAAGAAGTTAGCCTCAAAAGTATCTTTCTTAATTTGGTTATCCATTAATCATAATTTAACCATAAAGGAAATGTTAACTTTTCTTAATAACTAAGATCATTGTATGATTTGCAAGGCTAAAAGAGAGATGACTACACACTGATTGACTTATTTTGTGTTAGTCAATATTGTCATAACCGCATAAGCACGACGTAGCTATAGCTAGTACCCGCAAGTGCAGCTCGATCCCACTTTTTTATTATCTAGCCTAAGGATTGATTTTAGATTTTTAATAAAAAAACTAAAACTAAGCAAATAAAATAGAATAGGAAATGATAATGAATGCAAAGATAATGAAATTCACTTAGAAAACTATCGTTATCAGAAATTAATATCTAGGTTCAAATCCCCCTAAACCCTTAACATATTGATCTTTTATCATATAATTGCTTTGTTGATGTATTGGGCCATAGAGACTCTTATAGGATGCTAATAGTTGAACTTGAGTCTATTAACAACTAATCCTAAGGTTTTTAATCGAATTACTCAGGTTAAAGTTTATATGATTGCTTTATCGATTTATGAGTCCCTCTTTTAGATTTAACTCTAATATGGAAGATTTATGTCATCTTATCTCTAGGGTTGCAATCAATTCCTTCCAATTACGGTAGATCTATTCAAATCTAGGATTTCTCAATCTCTGCATATGAAATTAGATTATGATCTAATATTCTCAGCTTTATTGGAACATAAATAAAATATGTAAAATAAAAGAATCAAATCATATCAAATATTAACATAGGGTTTATATAACCTAAATACTAATATGACGTTTAGTTACACATAATTGAAAAAGAAATTAGGCATACATTGAAAGAAAAATGAATTGAAAACGATGGGTTCATAATTCTAAATCTCTCTTATTGTCTTCTATCGAGTATTATTGCGATATAGAGGGTTAATCTTATATTTTGATGTATCTGTCGATGATTTCTTCATGTTTTCCGCTTCTTTGGACCAAAACCACCCCTTGAGAACAAACTCTACATCTGGAATCGCCTTCTTATGTTTGCTCCCCTCTTAAGTCTCTGTTCACGTCTTTATATATAACATTATAGGGTTTTGGATGATGTATGGTCTTGTGCATTAGATTGTGCATCATCAAATTCTTTGAAAATCACAAAATTACACAGCCTAGGAGCATGGGTAGATCTAAGGTCGTGCATCTTTTCTGTGTGTCAAATCTTCGTTTTATGTTATGTTTTCATCCTAGTTCTTCTCCTTTAAGTCTATGAAGGCTATAACCTTTAAACATACTTGGTGAAAATTAAGTACCAATTATATGATAAAAGTACAAAACATCAAGCAAGATATATCAAATATGGATGTAAAAATATAGTTAAATATCCATATAACAAACATCCCCACACTTAAGCTTTTACTTATCCTCAAGCAAACCATAATCAAAATTATAAAAGTTACAACATCAATCTCAATCTATCCACTCATACTATATATCATCATATCCTATCGAATGAAATTAATATACATTAATCAAATTATTGTAAAATTAACTTTCTAAGCAACATTAATAGTAATCACATCAACAATCACATTGAAATAAAAAGATATATCTTTACATCTTTACCATGATTTCACTCAATGCACTAAGGTGTGAAAAGTATCAAAACTCTCAATCAATGCATAACAGAATTCTTACCATATGTTTGCAATAAAATCACATCTCCACCACTTATGTATAAACTAGAAAAAAAAATCAAAAGGTCTTCATATGGTTGTAATGGGGCTTAGGTAAGGTATGAATGGGTTAATAAAAAGGATTAAATTGAAGAAAATTTACTACACAATATATTTCAAGACTCATTTACTGATACACATAGGTCCTTTCAATGCAACTCTATTAGTACCATAAACTTATTCTTTTTTTTCTCTTATTTATTTATTATTATTAGTTTCTTTCCTTCTTTTTCTTTTATGCTTCTTTTTTTTCACATTATTCAATTAGTACCACAATTCAACAAATATCGGACCTTTCACAAATTTGAAGTCTCAACAAGTAAATAATGTAAATAACCTTTAAGGTTTAGAATAATAAAAAGGTCTTAAAAATAGGATGAAGATTTAAAATTTGTTTTAATGAACGACTAAGGCTCAACTTCATTATTCCTTAAGTTAATTTTAGGGTATGGTGATTTCAAATAAATAGGCTAAGCAAGTTGGTGAATATGAGAACCTTTGTCATTCCAATGCTTCTAATTTAACAAATATGGTCTCAATATGTATAATTATGGATAGCAATAATGGCTTGGCCTGCCTGGCCCATTTTTAGCCTGGGTTGATGAGGCCACGGGCTAGCCATGAGCCCACCATAGTTGGCCCATTTTTTTGAAATGATGTTGTTTTGTCCAAAACGATGTCATTTTTGAAATTTTTTTGCTTTAAAAAATAAATGGCCAAAACCAGTTAGCCCAAGCCTGGCCCAACCTATTGACATGCCTGTGTATAATAAAGCAAGTTCTAGAATTATCCTACTATACATGATAGCTCTCACGAAAGAATAATAAAAGCTTTAAAAATTTTAAAAAATTTGCTCTGAGGCTCAAAAGCTCATAAAAATTGGGTTTATGTGTGTGTAAATAATATCTAAATTTCATTCAAATTGAAAATTTCAATGATTACAAAAAATATGACTTATAAAACTAATTTTATTCTAACCATAATCTTTTTGTATGCCAATTCAATCAATATTCAACAAGGAAATATAGTATTCTTAGATATATTCAACCAATTCAAGATATTAGTTACTACAATTTATAATCAGGATTATAATAAGCTTGAAGAAATTAGTTAAAAATTTATTAAGCCAATCCCCATACTTAAAGTTGTAAAATTTCCTCAATGTATAAAATACAAACATGTTTAATGAGAGAGAGGGCTGAGTTGGTACTTTCCTGAATATGACAATTTCTCGATTTGGATCCATCCAATATGAGACTAACATCCTTCCAAAATATAAAGAAAAGGATAAAAAGAAATAATAGAAATAACATAACACAAAATAAAATCCTAAACTAACATGAAAGTAAAAAAAAATATAAAAATTGAAATAAAATTAAAACCAACTCATAGAATGCCTCCTGTACAACGCTTCTTCAATGTTGGTAGCTTGACGTAACCTACATGTTTCCATCATCCAGGAAATATGATCAATGATTTACTTCCACCCTTGTCTTCACAAGTAGTTTCATAGACTCTAAGTAAGCCACCTATTGAAAGATAATTATTAAGACATAATTTAAAAAATTAATCAATCTAATCACATGCATTAATGCCCTTTTTAATGACAAACTATTAATAAAATAAAGGATAAAAATTCCTTGAATCATTGCTATCAAGAATAGTTTGTCTTTGAGGAAGTGGAAATCCATCTGTACTTAAGGTCACTACAAACACTTCATAAGTAGTTTCCATATTTGGTTCCTCTGCTAGTTCTTCCCTAACCTGCTCTGTCCTCTCTTCTTCTTCTTCTTTTTGGACAAAGGCTTCTAGTTCATCTTCTTCAATTATCTCTACTTCTTCTACTTAGATGGAGACTTCTTCTTTCAGAAGGTCTTTTTGGAATATCAGTCTAGTTATAAAGCCAACCCTTGCCTTGTCTTCACTTTACTGCGTTAATAGGCTCAAATAGTATTCTATGCTATGCTCAAGATATTCAGGTGAAGAAAGTCTTTCTTCAAATTCGCGTCAGCTAGCTTTAAATTTTGCGAGGTATTCCATTATGCTATTTGTAATGATTCCCTTTTCTTTTTCTTCTTCTTTAGGTAGCTCTTTTTAGAATATCCCTTATTTATGAAACCAACCTTTGTCTTACTTTACTCTCAAATTCGCGTCGGTAATCTTTCATTTCAATAAGGATTTCCAATAGTTTATCTCTAAGAGTTGCTTCATCTTCTTCTTCTTCTTTGTCTTATTCTGGAAGTTTGTCTTGACTCTTGAGAGTGATTGCCATTCTATGTTCTTTAACATCTGTTTCAATGTAACTAGCACACTCCTTTGGATCTCATCAAACAATATTGTCACCAACTGGTCCATCTAATTCACCAAATTGTGTATACGAGCCTCTATTTCTTAATGCTTATGATTGATTCTTGATGAAATCAACCATCATATCTTCCAGAGTTGGCTGGTTAATTGGGGGGTGCTTGGTCCTATATATATTCAGCTGGAGTGTAATCATTCCATTTATAAGAATAAGAGTTGCTCCATTCTGAATTGTAGCTATTCTCGCATAGTGCACCTTAAGGTTGATTGTAAATGCTCGATCACTCCCTTATATGTGTTGGTAGTAGACACTCATGATTGTAGTGAAAACTCCCACTAGTGTTGCTCTAAGGCCTGAATATCAATTGAGCTTTTGAAAACATATGAGAACACCTCACTCTCCCACATGATGATGTCATAGTTTGCGAAGACATATTTTAGCTTCTATAAAAGTACTATCCACTCCATCCTTCCATTGTGAGATGTGACTATGACAATGAATCGTAACTTCGTCAATAAACCACAAACTTAAGATTAAGTAGAGCAATGAATCGTAACTCCATCAATAAACCACAAACTTAAGATCTAGTAGAGAAATTCAAAAGATAGTTAATTAATAAGCTAAATGAATATAGTAAGATATAATAAAATATAATATATAAAATAAAATAAAATAAAATAAATACAAAAGTAAAATTAAAATAAAAGAAAATTGACAAAAATAAAACAAAATTACTTGACGTAACTCAAATATTTTATAACATAGTTATTATTCAAAGGCCTTAAAATAAATTGGATAAGCTCATTACTACTTCTAAGTAACACCACATCACTAACATATATCAATAATATAAAATAATCAATTGCACTTTTTCTAGTAAACTAAGTAGTACTCAGTTTTGGTCTGAATGAAATCCAATATTTATGTAAATTCCAAAATCCATTGTCTTAAAGCTTACAGTAAGCCATAAAGAATTTTTTTAAAAGGTAAACTTGATTTCTAAATGCCTTCGTATAACCCTCAAGCGCCAATATATATACTTCCTCTTCTAAAACCCCATTTTCAAATCAAATGAGAATTTATTCCATAATTTTGATATTAACAAAATATGTTAGTTATATCAACTTTATATTTGGTAATATTAATAAAGTAATTTGTTAAGGATTCAATCAATATGTGAAATATTAAGTTCATTAGAAATGAAAAGTAATCAAGAAGCCAATAAAATGAATTATGTAATCAAAGAATAATAAAATGAGTAATGTCGAGCACATATACAATTTATGAGAGTTTTAAGGCAATCTAAGTTAAATGGACTAAGAATATAAAATATTAGAGCCTTTTTTTGTGTAAAAATGGTTATAATCTTTTTGGTCATCTTATTTCATTCATTTTAATGAATAAATTACTCAATCATGGTTTTCCTATAGTTAACTAAAACGCAAAATTATGTCATTTCTATTATGGAATATTTATGGAATCCTTAGTTAGAATATGATTTCAACTCAACAGTTGCGATCATTCATATATAGGACATAATGCATATGTACTTTTATATAAGAGTGTGCAGCCAAACCATTATAGTGATTAAGGAATATAATTGTATTGGTATGACATGTTATTATAGGATATTATAAAAAGATTCTCTAAGTTATTTTGACCTTTGAGGAGAGCTTCCAAGATTTAAAGAGGAGATAGATGTTTCTTACAATTCCATATAATAACGGTATTTTCACTATATTTAGTGATGTCTCAAAGAAAGGGCTTTATATGCTTTGATACAATTAAAAAATATGATGGATTATTCTTATGGGCAATAAAATTTATTATTCAACATATAGTTTGGAGCTTGAAATAATAATTTTTAACTAAGATTTCGAGGCATTATTTATATGATATTAAATGTGAGGTATGTATAAATAATAAAGTTCTGAACTAAATCTTCCTACATAATGAGTTGAATATGAGACAGAGTAGATGGTTAAGGTTATTTGAAGATTATAACTTGATGATTTATTATCACCTGAGTAAAGTTAACATAATGATAATCTAGCCATATTGATAACTTCACAATAAGAGCTACATAAAAAGTTAAAGGGACCTGAGATAAAGGTAGTGACGTAAGGCTTTGAAGTATAATTGATCATTTAAGGTTATAATCAACTTTATTTAATAGGATAAAGAGGCTAATAAAGTGGAGTGCCATGTTTTAAAGATAAGTTATGTGTTCCAAGAGATCCAGGATTAAAGAGGGAGTTTGTGAAGGAGGCTTAATCTTTAGATTGTTCTATCCATTTAAGTAGGACTATGATGTGTGCAAGGTCATACTTAAGATCTTTTGAAATGCCCCTCAATTCATAAAGCTAACCCTCGTCTTTTCTTTACTCTCAAATACACATTGTTTAGCTTTCATTTTAGCAGGTGTTTCCATTAATTTATCTTCTGGCGTTAGCTCATTACATAGACATATTTAATGCCGTAAATATCTTGTTAGAGTGTAATCGTTCCATCCATAAGTATGAGAGTTGCTCCATTATGAATTGTAGTTGTTTAGTTATACTACATCATGGGGTTGATTATGCTATGTTGCTCCCATCTGTGTTGGTGCTTGACATTCATGATTATACTAATACCAATGTCCTTACATGGCCTAAATATTAATTGAGCTTTCAAAAACATGTTTAAACACCTCACTCTCTTATATGGCGATGTCATAGATCGCGACGGCATACTCTAGCTCCCACAAGATTCTCGTTTACTGCATCATTCCATTGCAAACTGCAGCTATGATAATGAATCATAATTCCTATAATAAACCATAAACTTAAGATTAAGTAAAGAAATTCAAAAGATAATTAAATTAATAATCCACAAGTATAATAATATATAATAAAATAAAATAAATAACTAAGATAAAAGAAAATAGATACAAAAAACAAAACAAAATAAAATAAAATAAAAACAAAGATAAAAGAAAAGTGAAAATGGCTAGAGTAATAGCATTTAAGCTTTCCTAATATCAAAGTCCCCGACAACAGTGCCAAAAACTTGACTAACCTATTTCTTGTTACTCAATATTGTAATAAACTGTAAGTGCACAACGTAACTATAGCTAGTACTCGTAGGTACGAGTTGATTCTACAAAGACTATGAATATTAGTACTCAGCCTTCCCTTATTATCTAGCCTAGGGATTGATTTTAGATTTTTAATACAAAGAAATAAAAACCAAAAAAATTAAAGAAATAGGAAATGATAATGAATGCAAAGATAGTGGAATTCACTTAGAAAGCTATCGTTATCAGAAATTAGTATCTAGGTTTGAATCCTTTAAACCCTTAACAAATTGATCTTTTATCAAACAATTTTTTTATTGATGTATTGGACTGTGGTGATTCCTATGGCATGCTAATAGCTGACCTTGAGTTTACTAACAACTAGTCCTAAGGTCTCTAACCAAATTAATCAAGTTAAATATTATAGGATTGTGTTACTGCTTTACGAGTCAGTTTGACCCTAACATGAATGATTTATGTCATCCTATCTCTAGGGTTGTAAACAAATCCTTCTAATTATTGTAGATCTATTCATACTAGGAGTTTTCAATCTCTATGTATATCATATTATGATATAATATTCTCAAGTTATTATAACATAAACAAAATGTTAATCAGATCACAATATACCAAACAACCATTTGCATTAATAAAAGAATCAAATCATATCAAAGTATTAACATAAGGTTCATCTAACCAAAATACTAACTTGTCGTTCAATTACACATGATTGAATACAAAATCAAACATACATAAACAGAAATACGAATTGAAAACAAAGGGTTTATAACTCTAAATCTCCTTGATTGTCTTTTTTTGAATGTTCTTATAATGTAGAGGCTTGATATTGTATTTCGATTGATCTTTTGATGATTTCTTCGTGTTTTTCACATCTTTGGACCAAAATCGCACCTAGAGAACAAGTTCCATGTCTGGAATCACCTCCCCCATGTTTCCTCCTTTCAATTGCCTCTGAAATGTTGCCTTTATATAAAATTCTAGGTTTTTGGTCGATGCACGATTTTATGCACAGTTGTGCATCAGACCATGCATAATTGAAATTTTCTAGTTATCTTAAAAGTGCATGGCTATAAGAAAGTGCATGGTAATGATGCATGGTTGTGCATTCCTTTAGATATGACGATTCTTTATTTTACGATGTGTTTTCATCTAAATTCCTCTCTTTTAAGTCAATGAAGGCAATTATCACCTATAAACACACTTGAAGCACATTAAGTACCAAATATATAACAAAAGTATAAAATATCAAGCAAAATACATGAAATATGGGCTAAAAAGTATTGTTAATTATGCATCAGTTAATGTTTAAGGATCTAAATGGAAAATTTTCTATGTAATAACATGAAGAGGTGATAACAAGATTTGTGACATAGTGCTTAATTTATTAATAGGTCAAGACAAAGACTAGAGGCCAATAGGGGAGTTCAAATATCTATTCATTCCAGTGTAAAAGTGGAAACATGTCATTATTAATTTTATTTTAGAAAATTTTGAGCACAGTGAATAATCTTAGGTGATTGTGGACAAATTTTCCAAGTTAAATTATTTCTTACCTATCTAGATGGTTTATTAGCTGGATAGGTTGATGAGATTACATATATATAAGATAATGAGAATTAGAATCCATTTTTCATTATATGAGATTGAGATGCTAGGTTTATAACCAAATTATAGAGGAGTGTGCATAATGGTTTAAAGACTAATTTAAGTTTTAAAACGACTTTTCATCTCTAGACTGATGGGGAATCAGAGAGATGTATACAATTTTTAGATGATATATTGAGATCTTGTGTCCTATATTTAAGAGGGGTATGAAATGAGTACTTAGTATGATTAGAATTTGTTTAAAATAGCAATTATGAATCTAACAATTAGATGAAATATTTTTTGGCATTATATATGGAAAACTATAGGTCCCCTAATTATTAGGATGAAGTAGGTGATAAGAGATTATTTAGGCTTGATAAAACTCAAGATTCTCTAAAAAAAGTTAAGTTGATATAGAGGAGGGTGGATATTTCGTAAGGTAGATAAAATATCTATGCCAATAAGATGAGATGACCTTTAAAATTTCAAATGTGACCATATTTTTATTAAGGTACTTCCTAAAGGAGGGATTCATTTTTTGAGAGTTAAGAGGGAAGTTAAGTGTTTGTTTTGTAGGTCTTTTTAAGATATTAGAGAAAGTGAGGGAATAAAATTTGTTTTATGAAAAATATTGATGAGACATATAGGTCAAACTCTCTTGACGATAATGATCATAATGATTAGATGATTTTTACTATGAAGAATTTCTTCAACACTTATACATAATGAGCTTAAAAAGGAAAAAATTATCTTTCAATAGGTCCAAAACTCTTAGATACAAGCATGATTGAGAATGAGAAACTGAAATGTGATATGCATGAGACAATTGAATCCAAGAGTGTGGCTGTTACTAATGATAAGGAAACATGATTTTTTGCATAAGAATAAGATATTTGAAAAGGAGATCAACGTTTTGAAAGATTCATTATCTAAGTTCACTTTAGGGAGTGAAAATTTAAATCCTTAGAACTAAAAAGATCTTTAATAATAAGCGTGAAATAGGATCCATTTATAAAAGTGCACTATCCATTGCCAAAAATGTAAGGCACAAGCATTTATATGATAAGCATACACTTAAATCATTACTTAAGCATATATCATCTAACTCTAGGCATGAAAACTTCAATGTTTATGCATCATCTTTTAGGTCTCAAGCTAAAAATGAATTTCATATATTTATGCATTTTTTAACTTCTAAACCTAAAGGACATGGCTCTATATTATTTAAAAGATACTACTACATAATACAACAAATACCACTTCACACTAAAATAAATATAGCTATATACCTATTTATTTACAACAATCAAACACATCCATTATTAATAGATATATAAATCACCAAAATTGACAACCACCATTATATTAGTTTTACTCGCTCCAATTAAAAAAAATGATAAGAGATGTATACTAGTGATATAATAAGATGATGAAAAATAATTAGAATTACATCAATAACTAAATCATCAACGAAATTAAACTGAAAGATAAAGGTTTTTTTAAAGATATAATTAAATGATAATACCTTAAGAAATACTACACTTTTTAACTTCTTTATGATGGAATTATTGGATATCTTTAAGACATGTATAACTAAAATAAAAATAATATATATTCCACTCCCATGACGAGTAAGTAGGGAGTGAAGAGGAACTATTGATATCTATAGAAATAACTCATTCATTTGGAGTTTGCTGACCTATTCTTTCATACTAACAAGTTTATCAATAATATTTAATGCACGACACTTTAAGCTAAGTATTTAATTCTCATCATTCCAAACTCTTTATTATAGACTAGAGGTATAAAATTCTAAGATGTAGAAAAATGTTTCATCAACCTTTACCTGTATATTTTTAGGTAAAAAGGAACAAAAAGCAATGAGAGGTTAATAGTAAAACACTTGAACTTCAGACAATCTAAGTATTCTTTCACTTATCTTTTAACTTCTTTTTTAAAAAATAATTTTACTATCGAAGTGCTATCACTAGAATAATCTTTCAAATTGTTAAGTAAAATTCAGTTGATAAACATAACAAGCTTAAATACTAAAAGACTTGAGAGAGGTAGACTTAATAACAATTATATAGTTATACTACAAGGTTATAAGGAAAAGCTAAACTACAAGTTCCTATAACTAATGTAACAACTCTTACTCCATTACCAATTTATAGGTCCACTTCATCTTTCCCTAATATTCTAACCTTTGTTCTTATTTACATGTTATTACAAATATGAGAACCACATCCAATATCTAATAACCAATAATGAGGAACAAAAGTGGAAAGATTGACCTCAAGTATAAACATACTTGAATATGGAGCTTTCTTAAGCTTTTTATCTATCAAGCTACAAAGTTAAGCTTTGTAGTTTATCTTCCAGTGTCCATCAAATTCACAGTGAAAACAATTACCTTTATCATTCTTTAAGATAAGCTTTGTAGTTCTCTTCTATTGTCTATTTACTCTATAATGAAAACATGTGTCATTATCATTCTTCTTCTTCTTGACACCACCATTTGACTTCATTACTTTTCCAGAAGCCTTCTATTTCTTATTCTCATTCTATTTAAAGCTCTTTCTCTTTCTTTTGAAAGAAAATGTAACAAGAATAAAACTCGATTCCTTTTTAAGGAATCCCACTATAGTCTTGAGCATATTCAGTAGCTCAGGTAATGACACATCCATTTGGTTTATATGGAAGTTTATAATGAACTATTTAAAGTTTAAAGGAAGAGACTAAAATTCCAAATCAATACTTAAATCATGGTCCATATCAAAACTAAATTGGCGTAATTTTTTTTAATATAGCTAATCATCTTCAATATATGCAACACTATTAAAGATCCTTATGTTATCTTGCATTGATGTAGTGCATCAAAAGTATGATTTCTCTCCACTATACTTTATAAAACAACTCTTTGAGATGTAAAATTATAGTAGGAACATCTTTATTCTCATCATACTTCTAAAGCTTAAGAGATATATTAGCCAACATTATACACGTTACTTATTCAAAATTATTAATATAATACTAATATCTCTCCCAAACTTCACTTATTGCATCCAGACTAGGATTTAGTGGAATTTTAGTGCCAAAACATATAGATTCTTTTCTTGTTTAAGAATAATTCTTAATTTATGAAGCCAGTATAAGAAATTAGGTTTAGTAAATTTGTTAGCATTTATGATGCTCCTTAGGGATAGATGCTAACCAAAAAGATATAAAAGAGCAAGCATTAGTTTGCACCATAAAACTAAATAAAATAAGAAATTTAATAAATATTTAGTTACTCTTACTATTTTAAACAAAATAATAGTCCTCATTATTAAATCTAGAAATCATCATACAATTTCCTAGTAGGCTAAAATCCATTTAAAACTAAGTTACTATTGAATTACTGACAAATGCTAAATATACTATATTTCTAATCACATATTTAGTGTATTTTGTTTGCTTATTTGAGGGTTTCTTTTTGTTTTGGGTACTTAATTCATTTATATAATGTTTTTAGGTCCTAATTACCTTAATGGGTTAAAAAGAACATAAATTAAACAAAAATTGTCACACATTCAATAATTTTAATTTCAATACTTTTGTCATAATAAAATGAAGTACTGTTATGACTTTACTAGTCACTACTTTATATTATTTGTGTCAACAAATATGTCATAAATATGTAAAGTTATTGTGACCATATAGTATTGTCACACATTCCATAGTTTTTAGTGTTGGTACTTTTGTCACAAAAGTGTTTCATAATTGTGATCGTTGTCTTAAGTTAGCCACTATTTTAATTGTAACGGTGGTATTTGTGATGGGAGGTGACGACTTCAAAAATTGGACAATATTAATAGAAGTGACTAATATTACTGCTTTTAGTGACAACTTTTGCTTTCACCAAAAATACAATTTCTTGTAGTGGAAAAATCTTTTCAAATTTCAATTTACACTAGCCAAAAAATTCCTTAAATCACCAAAAATAAAAAATAATGAAGCATTCTCCATAATTATTTTAGAGTGATGATTTTTTTTTGACTTACTCAACTACATTTATATAGCTCATACTATATTTAAGTTCTACCAACTAAGCTATCCTAAATAGAATAGGTCATAAATAACATCAAAACATAATAGTTTCCACATGAAATACTTTGCTAATCTCAAATCTAATAATCAATTATACAACCATCATAAGAAAGAAATCCACATAAACAAAAATAATATTCTATTTAAGATCCTTATAATTGGGTCAGTTAGTGTATTTATTCTCTTATATACGCCTATATATTTGTTTAAGTATTTCCATAATTTAATTTCATGAGTTCAATTACTTTCTTCTTAAGAAAAAATATAATGGGTGCTAGTTTTACCATTCCATCAATATCTCGTCTTCATGCAACTTTATAACAAATTAAATATCGTAATTTCAATTATATAGAAACTTTCCTAGGGATTTTACCTTTAGTTTTAAATCATCAAATATTAAAAAATACAAAAAGATAAAGAGTTTTTTCATTAATTAAAACAATAATATCATACATTAAAGATTGATTCCAAGGTTATAAACTAGCAATAATAATCAACTGCTCTTTTGTTCTTACCCTTTTCTACAATTGAGTTAGGTAGAAAATCTTAATTTGATGCTTTGTAATAGATAGAATTCATTATCATCCGATATCCTTTTTTCTTTAAATGTTAAATGGTTGTTCTATCAACAGAAAAGTTAACATGTGAAACTTGCAACTCTAATTTCATTACTAAAAATTAGAAAAAATAAATTTAATTTTAGAGAAACAAATTGTTAACTTTTTAAGGGTAACTTATTGATTAATTTCCAACATTATTGGTGCACAAAGTCTAACATATAGTCCTTTATTTCAATGGATGGTTTTCTTAAGGGAAGAAACATTATTAGGGAAAACAAGAAAACATCAAGTAAGAAGAAAATGAAATGTGATTATATAGAGAAATAATCTTTTTCAGAGTTACTCTTAAATCTTTGTGTATATATGTAAATCATATGGTATTCACTTAGTCCAAACTTTCATTTAATTATACAATATAATTAAAACTACCATCCATCATTTTCATTATAATTGATGTATAATAATTGCCTGTGATGTAAATAAAATTAAGGTCTCAAATATTTAGTCTATGAATCAAATTATTTAGCTCTCAATAAACTTACTTCAAGAGAGGATTGAGTTTTTTTCCCTACTGCTTTATATAAGTCCAATTATGCATTCCAATGAAATTCCTTATAGGAAAAACTTATAGATATCCATTCTTCTATTGAATCTCTATATATTATTCTAAGTGACTTTTATAGTGCTTCCCTGTACTCTAAATATGAAGGGAACATATTTTAAAAGTAATTCAATGAAGATTCAGGAACTATTTTAATCACATTAAAGCTATTGATTTGAAGTATGAAGAGATTTTTTTTACCCGGAGGAATAAAAAAAGTGGAAATTAGCATATAAGAAAAAAACTTGATAGGATTTTAGCCAATAATGATCAGTTGGATGAATTTCTAGAAATAAAAACAATACTTAGTGGCCCTCTCTTCTTAGATCATTATCTAATTATCATTCAAAACCTAACCACAAGTTAGTATGGGAAAGCTCCTTTTCACTTCAATGACTATCTATCAGAAGTTGAAGGATTCTAAAATGTAGTAATCAGAGGTATTTTTTAGATTTTCATGGTTGTATATAATTTATCTGTATAAGAAAGCTTTAAATGGTGAAAATAATCTTAAAGAGCTAAACAAAAAATATTTTACAAACCTCAAGTTATAATTATCGATGTTAGAAAAAAAACTCATTCATATTTAAGAAGAGTTTTACCTAATTATAGATTTTAGAAAAAAAAACTCATTCATATCTAAGAAAATGTGAGAGAAAGTCCCCTTGATTGAATGCAATAGAGCTCCGAAGGTTTATAATTTATTTCTTAGGGAAAACTTAAGACTCAGATGGCTTAGAGAAGGAGATAAGAACACTAAGTTCTTCCATAAGACCATTCTCTCTAGGAGGAACATTAATACAATATCAATATTGGACAAACAAAATGGAAGATTAGTTCAAACTTAGGATAAGATAAAGTAAGAGGCTTATAAATACTTCCAAAATGCACTTGGAACACAAACTGATAGGTGCTTATTTATATGGGTACTAAAATCATTTATAGCAATTCAAATTATATTATAGGAAGAACATGCTCTAAATAATCCTTTTAGTGTTATTGATGTGGAGAAAGATGTGTTTAAACTCAATCCTAGAAAAGCGTATGGTCTTAAAGGGTTAAATAACCTTTTCTTTTAAAAATCTTGGAAAAATTTCAAGGTGTAAGTAATTGATTCAGTACTGGAGTTCTTTAAGAATGGAAAAATGAATTGGGAAATTAATTAATTGTTATCAGTATTATCACTAAAATTCTCAATCTAAGTTTAGTTAAATACTTCGGGCGATTTCTTATTGTAACACATTTTATAAAGTCTAACATTAATGTATCCTAGGATGCTTTTATTCAAGGCAAAAAAACTGGTGATAACACCTTATTTTCTAATAATTATTCAAGAATTACAAGAAGAAATACTCATTCAAGAGTTTTGTTATTGAAATTGATGTTTATAATAAGTTTGATTAAATAAATTAGGAATTTATTTTGCACATAATGGATGCCCTTAATTTCTTTAATGAATTCATAACATGGATTTAAGTAATGAATCTCTACTATTTGTTATATCTTGATAAATGGAAAACTAACCAACATAATAAGAAGGGGAGAATGGTTAAGACAAAGGCATCCAATCTCTCTTTATTTGTTCACATTATATATTGAGACCCAGTTATTACCAATTTGACGCATTCAATTAGTAGCTTCATTATAACCTTATAAACAATGATGTAGCAGGAAATAGGTCAGAAATTAAGCATGGTATGACGCTAATGCTTTTTTGGAACAAGGAAAACATACGTATGGTTTATTTCCTGAAGAAGCTTACACGATTCTAAAAACTCAAGGATAACTTGACTAAATACCTCACCAGTGATAATCTATGTTTTCTGAAGAATAATACCGTCCATACCAGGTGATTTAGAGAGGTGAAGGATGAATAGAATTTTATGTATGTCATTTGCAGAGAATGGAGTGATTAGCATCTCCTTGATAGTATGATAAAAAATATGCAGTTCAAAAAAATGAACAGCACTAATACTAAGAGAAATAAAAGCGTCAATACCTATAATGTTTAAGAAGTGGTCTGTAGCTAACTGGAGTAATTAGTGTTGCTCAATGTATTCTTGACCATCAATATCATGCAGTATGGAGATTTTATTTGTATTATGCTAATTTAACATGGATGAGTGAAATTACTTTGTATTTGCATCTCCATTATGCAACCAATTCAGGAGTGCCTTCTTCTTGAGAATCAATTCATGGAAAATAAAAGCATCACGATAATCCCAAAGACATTGTCTTTCCACTTATCTATATGAAGCAATGTGTGGATATTCATAGCAATTATGTTGTGCAAGCAGTAACTTATTATTGAGAGTTTGAATATTATTATTTTTTCTAGCTAATTTTTTTAAGAGCATCCTTTAAACACCTTAGGTTCATCATGAGTTGATAGCCCTTGAAACTAACCACCTTAGTATCCTATTATTCACAAACTAGTTTAGTAAAACTATGTTATTATAACATTTGGATCAACATAGAGGAATGATCAAGCATAAGGTTATCACCAAAGTGGATAAACGCGTTAGGGAACTAGAATAGTCATAAGAGTTAACGAGAGAACAATCAAGTTTCTTATGAACTAAGAGATTACCTTGTTGGTTGTTTGACCATGTGAGCATTCTACCAGTGCTTTTAAGATTAACCAAATCAACATTTAACAGGAAATTAAAAAGTTCTTTTGTATGTTATTGTGAATATTGCCTGTCACCCTCAATTTTTGCAAAATTCAAAGGGCAATTAAAATCACCAGTGATAAGCCAAAGGGAGGATATGTTTAGCTGCTAGTTTTGCAAATCCAACCAAAGCTTTTCGTGCTAAAATCCAAAATTAGAGGCATACACAAGCGTAACTACAAATTTGGAATTAGTATTGCAAATTTGACATAGAAGCTGTAAGAATTGATCAGATTCAGTAATCATATGAACCTCAATCCAATCAGCATTATAGAAACAAAAAGTCCTACCATTGTAGTATGAGCTATGATTAGAATATAGCTCCCAGTTTTTGCCCAAATATGATCTCCAGAAAGTGTAAGAGGATCCTTTATTTTGGTTTCAAGTTGAGCAACTAGCATTAGTTTTTTTATCCTTAATCACCTCTTTCACCACAAATTTGTTTTAGGGTTATTGAGCCCTCGTGTTTTTCTAGCCTAGGGTAGACATAGAGGGGGGAATTTCCCCTATGTTTGTCATTTTCCCTTTCCTTCTAGCCGAACACCTTAATGCCTCAGTAGTAGGCATTTTGAACTCATCCATATTAGAAGATTTTGTGACAGGATCAAGTCAATTAGTAGTTGTGTAGATGAGATTCATATTAGTATCCTTTTTTGACAATTCATCAACATAAGAATCAGAGAGTTATTGCATTGGGCCATTTGGAATAGTTATTGCTTTTAAATTATGAGTATTTTAAATCATGAGTATCTTCTGGGACATATTTAACAGGTATTAAGATGGGATTTGGTTCTAATCCCTTTTACCTATTTATTTCAACAGAGGGATTCCTCACATCAGATTGTGTTGGTTTCAATAGGCTAATTATTGCATTGGACTGCACATGAGTAGTTGCTACTGTATCTTGTTTCTTAGAATCAAGATGAGCTGCATCTATGATAAGATTCATTAATTCTTCTTGTAAACCCATCTTGAACTACTTCCCAATTGGAATCCATTTATTAGTAGAGTGGTTCGACTTTTATAGGTAGGATAAATGGATCTCCATTTTTTCCATCATACCAGAGTTACCCCAAGTGAGAATAGATAAACTATCTAGTTACTCAGCTACATCACATTCTCAACTGGCTACTAGCTCTATTTATAACCTGAAGGTCAATGAAATAGTTATTTGCTTATGATTTACACTTTTTTTAACTACCTCATTTCTTTAGTTAATCTTTCTTATGAAAAGGTACTAGCAACACTACTGATTCAATTGGCTTAAAGTTATAAACGGATATGACAAATTCCTAGGGTGAATAAACTAATATCATATCCTAATTAACATGTATAATTAACCAAAATAACCTAGTTCACTAATTTCATGAGCTAATAAATCTTCACTGCTAGCATTGTGCCCTAGGCCAATGGTCATATGTGACTTTTGTACTGACATTCTGACTTATTATTTATATATTATAAGGTATTCTTTTATATATGCATGTATATTATTTATATAACGTGATTTACATTCCATGAATAGTATTAGGCTTATGCCATAAAGTATGTGACTTGATAGTAAAACCATAAGCATTATAATACTATTATAAACTGTCCCTGGTCGATCATTATTAGTGGAAAAATAATGAATTAAGGCTAGCATATGTTCTGATTGATGATCACATTTTACTGATCATGGATATGAGTTATCAAATCAGATATATAGATGTATGTTAGAGAACATATATTGGACCGACCCACAGAGAGAACACTACATAGTTTCATGTTATTAGTGATTCTCAATATGGTTTGACTTTAGTCCTTTAATCTGAAGTCATCATGGTTCTTTATATGAGGAATTCAGTGTTTTCATATTAGACTAAGTTATCTTTAACTAGATAACAAGTAGTCTTATGTTGGACATTAAATGAATCATAGGGAGGGATGTGAATGACGTAGATGGGATTTGTACCTCTCTTAAATAAGAAAGATATCATTTGGGCTTTTTGACAAGATTGACTGAATAAATGCATGGCTGTGCTCAAATAAATTGATGAGGAGTCATCAATGTCATTTGTTATAGTCAATCAACTTGGGAATTAAGAAACTACGATTAATCAAAGGTTGACATATACCATGCCTTATGATTAATCTTGTTATTGTGTTACAAAGGGACTGAGTTTGTAACCATGGTTACAGGTTAAATCGGATTATCGATCCTCATTTAATTTAGGTAGTCATAATGTCTTGCTAGAGGCCACTTATGACTTATGAGCCTTAAAATGTGATCAAGCCCATTACCAACATCGAATGAGCTTATAGAGTCGCACATAAAGAGTGATGTGAGTTGGGCTTATTTTCTTGGGCCTAATTTATTAGGCACTGAATAAATATATGTGGATATATTTACTGGGTTAGATTGAATTAACTTGTTAGGCTTTCATTATATGAGATATAATATGGGCCGAAACTTATTGGGCTTCCATAATCCTAATGGGTTTAGGATTATGATATTCTTATTCCTAATAGGTTTAGGATTAGGATATTCCTATTCCTATCAAAATAGGATTGTCCTATTCCCACTAGGAATAGGGATAAGGGCTTCTCTATAAATATAGGGCTTATGTCTCATTAGAAGACATATGAAAAGCACTAGCTACCTAGCCACTCGTCCCTTTTCCCGAGAGAAAAACTGTGCAGGTTTTCTAAAGTTTCTTTAAATGTGCTAGCACACATTAGCGATTGCCGGATTATTCGTTATTGTGTGGATACCGGTAGAGGACATTCGTGAGCTGCAATGTCAAGATATCTTAAAAGAATTCCAATCCGCGAGCTTCAAGAGGTAATTCTGTACACTTCGTGTTGTGAAATTTCAGTTAACTAAGGCACAAGACCTGAAATCCCATGGTCCATTCCGCTGCACATTGTGCATTCCCGGACCATAAGCAATCTGACATTCACAACATAGAAGAATATGTTCAAAGTTAAATCAATTCCGCTAAGTCCTAGCCATTGACACATTCACACAAATCACATCATAGATCCTAAACAGACTAACATACGATGTGCAAAATTCACATTCAAAATAAAAGTATACAAGCACACAACGTAGCTCTCCCCATACTTGGACAACACTTTGTCCTTAATATGAGAAGAACAACTAAAAGCATATAAGGTGGGAATAAACATAACATAAAATAACATGAAAACATAAGAACAACGTAAAGACAAAATTGAAAATAAAAAAGTTAGAACATAAAACCGTCAAGGTGATTGAGGTGGTGATGGTGTTGGAGGTGGAAGTTGAATGCTTTAAGCCTACTTTCCTATCTTATACTTGATTCAAAGAGAGAAAGAGATTTAGTAATCCTCAACAATTCCAAATCATGAAAACTTATTTGTATGAATTTAAAACAAATCTAACTACATATAATTTAAATTTAAGTACTAAATGTGCTAATTTATGGTCATTAGCTTAATCGTGCATCCTTGGAAAATTGACCAGATAAATTATCAGTGGCTTACATACACCCGTGTTTCCCAAATTCAGCTTTGTAGCTTATAAATAAGCTAAAAATTGCAAGATGATTAGAAGGACAATATTGATGAAGTTGAGAAAACTATTTAAATTTAGTAATGTCCTTTTCACTAACAAACTGTCCATAAAATAGGGAATAACAATACTCCCTGAATCTTCTAATGAATCTAGCATTTTTTTTGTGAGAGGGTGATTTGTTCCTACTCTTCCTTAGTCACCCTTATCTCTTTTTTAACTTCCACGTCATGTGTAAAATCCCGTTTTCCATATTAAAGGTTGGAACCCTATATTTTTGTAAATGAGGGATAGCAAGGAGAAGTTAGAAAATGCATTTCATATTCATGCATAATATTAGCATACACACAAATGTGAAATTGATTATTTTGCAAACATTTCGATGACTGTACATGCATGCATTTGACATTTTTGGGTACAAATGATTGTCGTTGAGCATGTATTATACACAACACACACACACACACACACACACACACACACACACACACACACACACACACACACACATATATATATATATATAT
>JANQBM010000004.1:14198032-14218897 GCA_025594535.1 Erythroxylum domingense | reverse complement strand
TTTTCATTATAATTAGAGTGCATAAATTAAAAATAATCATTTAAAATATATTTAAATTTTGATATAAAACAAAATTTAAAAAAAAAGTATTTCTCAACATTTTTAACAATCCAACCACCATCAATGGTAATGGTAATCATTCCTTCATCTTAACCAACTATCATAGTTATAATGATTATATCCATTCTCATTTCTCACTATATTCATTCTCATTTCCATTCTCATTGCGCTCGATGAGTCAAGCGCCCCCTAATTATCTAATACTGAGATAGAGAAATAGGCTAAACATGTTACCGTAATGAAGATTGAAAGGGAGGTGAAGAAGATGAACTCTATCAAGGCTCCTACACTTGATGAGATGAATGCACTATTCTTCCAAAAAAACTAGAACTTAAGAAGCAAATTCGTAGTGGAAGTTTTTTAGAATTCTTTAATTAGATGAAACTAATAATAGAGCTCAACAGGACATTTTCACCTCAATACCTAAAAGGGAATAATAGCATAATTGGAATAACTACAAATATATTGCTTGCTATAACATAATTTATAAAATTTTAAATGATAGAATTAGGAAGGTTTTGCCTCTTCATATAGGGTGTCAGCAAAGTGCATATATCTTTGGAAGATATAGTGGTGACAATATGTTAATCATATAGGAATTGTTAGGAATTTATCTCGAGAGTAGATGTAACAAAAGCTATGATATCAAAATTGATTTTAAAATATGATTCATTGGACCATAGCTTCATCTTAAACTATATTAAGGCATATGGTTTTCCAAGGGTTATTTTTAGTGGGTAAAACAATGTATTTCAGGAACTTTTTGTAACTTCTGAATCAATAGAGAGGCTACTAAGACAATTAAGGGAAGGAAAAGATTGAAATAAGGTGACCATGTGTCACCATATCTCTTTTTCATTAGCAATGGAAGTCCTAAATAAAGCATTGATCAAAGTTAATGAGAGAGTTGGACATTTTAAATACCACTTCCAATGTAGGAAGTACATCATTGTATCTTTAAACTATACAGATGATCTATTCCTCTTTTTAAAAGCTTTTAACCATTAGGTCATGACCCTGATGAATGGTATGAGAATTTTCTGTAACATATTTGGACAATAGATTAACATGTAAAAGAGTGACTTTATCTCTCTACTAGTGCACAAGATGCCAATCGGTTTTCATACATCACTAGACTCAAGACTCTCTAATTACCTCTCATTTATCTGGGCATTCCTATTTCCTCCTTTAGGTTTTATTACATTGACTTCAAACCTCTAATGGAGAAGGTTGAGAATATAATATCCTAGTGTTTTTAAGTCATTATCTATATCTGAAGGACTATAGCTAATCTTATTTGTACTAAAAGTAGTAACCATATATTAGGCCTCACACCTAGCTCTGCCTTCCAGGATCATTAAAACAACAGAAAAATGTTCAAAAATTTTATATGGGCAGGAAAAATGGAGAAAAAGCTATAGGATAGGGTCAAGTAGAAAGAAGTTTACCTCCCAAAGAAGTAAGGTCGTGTAGGTCTCATTCCATTAAAGGTGATAAATCTGACTTCCCTATCCAAAAGATTATGGAGGCTGATTCTTAGAGAATTCCTTACTCTAGAACAATTGGATTCAAAGTCGTCCCCTAAAGGGACAAGGTTTATGTACAATAAAGGGTCCTAAAACTACATCTATACAATAAAAAGGGTGTTGGATTAAGATAAACCCTGAGACAACAAATTACTCATTTAATAGGAGATGTCTTTGACACTTACTTTTAGTATGAGAATTAATCACCCTACAGTCATCTGGATTGTTTTCCAACTTTAACATAAGTAAAAAACCAATTCTAATTAAATATTACTGTCAGAGAAGCACTTCTTAGGAAAGAAATGCTCGCTAGTTCTATCCAAGATAGTAATCTACTGTATTTCCTATTGAAGACCCCACTCTATCCTAAAAGAATGGATAGGCCCTTATAGAGGGACACTAACAATCAAAAATTCTAAAATAGGACAACTAGACTACTATAGTGGGGACCAAAACGTAAGGTTGATTTGCATAGGATGATCTGGTCCAATCACATTCAACCAAGGTCATCGATAAACATGTCACTAATAATGAAGAGAGGGCTCCTTACAAATGACAGAATCCATAAAATCCTATGTATTCTTGATCGTTGCTATCTATATATGTCCAATGAAGAATCGATTGAATATTTTTTCTCTCAATGCCCATATTCCCATAGGACTTTGAAAGAAATATGACAAAAATGCATCAATGAAAACACCCAAGATGAATTCATGTAGATTGTAAGGCCACAAAAGCATACTATACAAATCTACTAAAACGAAGCAATTATTCCAAATAGGAATCTCTTACCTGATAATGATGATCTGGGATGAATGAAACGGAAGAGCATTTAGGAATCAAGAGTGGTCATCTATCATCGGTTTTGGTCTTCCCACCCTTTGAAAAACCCATTTGTGAGGGAGAGGTTTCCATAGCCTCTCCAATCGATATGGGAATCTAATATTCCACCCATAGGCTTGGATCCACCCCCTTTGGAGGCCTAGCATCCTCGCTGGTACACAGGCCTAGATCCACCCCCTTGGAGGCTCAGCATCCTTGCTGACATATCGATCTGGGTACTGGCTCTGATACCATTTGTAACAGCCCATACCACCCACTCACAGATATTGTCCGTTTTGGGCCTTGGCCCAGCCAAGCCCTCACAGTTTTGCTCTTCCCACCCTTGGGAAAACGCGTCTATGAGGGAGAGGTTTCTATAGCCTTATAAGGCCTACTTCGTTCCCCTCTCCAATTGATATGGGAATCATCCTCACTAGCCCACAGGCTTGGATCCACCCTCTTGGAGGCCCAGCGTTCTTGCTGGCACACAGGCCTGGATCCACCCTCTTAGATGTCCAACATTCTTACTGGCATACCGATCTGGGTACTAGCTCTGATACTATTTTTAAAAGCCCAGACCACCCGCTAATAGATATTGTCCTCTTTAGGCCTTGACCTAGCCAAGCCCTCATGATTTTACTCTTTCCACCCTTGGAAAAACACTTCTATGAGAGAGAAATTTTTATTGCCTTGTAAGGCCTACTTCGTTCCCCTCTCCAATCGATATGGGAATCTAACATCTTCATCCAAAACCTCATGGATTAAATTAGAATCCGCCTTCAAGCACACATGCAAATCGTCTCCCTCAGTCACTAAATAAAAATCATCTAGAACATCGAATAAGGAAGACTAAATAGCATACCCACGTATGTTTTAATTATTCGTATGTAATAAAGAGGTATGGTGTTAGCCCCTTAACACATGAAGGCATTTCACAACTAGTTGGAGACGGACCTTGGGTGAAGGTAAGTTGGAACATAGGCATGGCGAAGGCATGCAAAAGCTCTAAGGTGACTTAGAAAGTTAGATCAAGTATGGTATAAGTTTTGGTAAATTTTTGAACCCTGTACGAGCTAACATGGCTAAGTCTAAGTTCTTGATGGACTAAGGGCTTGATAGTTGCTCAAATGAATGGACTATAGCTAATGGACTTGACATAGGTAAGCATTGGATCAGACCAATATGCTATGACTGGCTTTATCTTGGATGACTCATCATTAATAGAAAGAGATCGTGGGGAGATCTTGGATGATGTGGCAGATAAGATCTCAGAGGATAAACATCAACTCTAAAGGATAAATACCACGTGGGAGGATCATCTGAAGATAGTGTACATCTTCATGGATAAGGATAGATCATGTGTAATCTTTTATCTTGTTAGTTGGGATGTAGATAGACCTTATTGGATAGAGTTATATTTAGATGGGTATGTTATCTTATAGAATAATGATGTAATCTGATAGGATAAGATATGATCTTGGGCAGTAGAGTTCTGTTAGGATTCTAACTTGACCTTCAAGCCTTGATGCCTTTATATAGCTCATTTGTGCCTTGCTCCTCACACAGAGAGAGATAGTAAGACATTCTGAGATTAAGAGAGTATCCTTTGTATACTTTGAATGAAGTAATAAAGGTTGGCATTATTGTTATATCACTTTTTTGCTTTATTGTTGCCTTTAAATATTCTACTGCTTCCATAGTTTTTTTTTAGTGTGAGAGTTAAACATTAGGAGGTTCGTGAGGCATTCAAGAACAAGATTGTTAATTGACGACCACATAGGAGGGATGAATCTTGCTTAAACAAACCCACGTAAAATTGTCATGCAAAGAAGTAGGCGCGACTTATGGATAAGTTCGATGCTTAAGAAGACATTTATAACACATGGCATCATTTATGGGATTACTTATATATCATGTATTTTGCTTCCTTTTATTAATAAGGCGTGACAAGGAAATGTATTCCTATGTCGTTGTTGTACCACTTTGTATTACCTTAGATAATTGATTCATTATTATCCAAATTCATTTAAGGATATGAGATATAACTTAGGTTATAACATATGAAATCCACTAGAAAAAGGGTTCATCTGTCAAGAAAATCATGCATTTCTAACAAATGTATAACAATAAACTCTCATAATATGTTGTTTATACAGATTATTGGACAAGTATGAGCATTGCAAAATTCTAATCAATTAATCACATTATATGTTAGTGAGAGACACAAAAAGAAGGATTGGGTCATCCACGAGGTGATAATCTACATTAAACTAATAAACTTATATTAAAAAATGTTAGCTTATTGTTGTTGATAGTTTCATTTTAAAACTATAATAATTTGGACAATTTTTGAAATGAGCTGACAACATAATAAAAGGGAAATTTTAAGAGAGAAACTCTTAAAATGGTACTTTGGAAAAGAGAACTTTTCCTTTAGCCTCTAAATAATAACAATAATTCGTAAGTAATCAAGTGTAACTGTATGGTGCAATCTTATTAGTTTCTCTATATATTAAGTACATGTCTTTAAAACTTCAAACATATGTGATACCAATGTTTTAAACCTCAACTATGAGTAGATTGCTTTTAGAAAGAATTGATATTCAATTGCAATAGTTAAAAGTTTTGCTCTAGAGCTAACAGATCTCTTGTCCCGTACTTAGGGTTGGATTTGTGCTTGATACGATACCAATCAATAACCTCACCTGTATTACCACTTAAAGCATTAATGATGAGGTACGTGGAATTAACATCGACTTCTATGTGTTAAAAAGATCCTAATTGTGGACCTCTGCGGCCATTTTTGAGAGTCAGCTGCAGAACTCCGGTGGCTCTGAAAAAAAGTCCCAAAGACCAAGAGTAATTTAAACTTTCCAATATGCTTTCTTTCATTTCTCTGATTCGAAGCGAACAACCACACTTAAAGGTTTAAGGGGAAAGCGTTTCCACCAAGATTAACTATCATCACCACCTGCAAACATTGATCAAAGGTAAAAGACAAGTGATTCGGTAAGAATTAAAAAGAAAATAAATACAGAGCTCCATCACTCACGTTGATGTCGCCCTGTCCTTGGTAATTGTCCATGTCTCTCGGCCTAGCCCTTCTCCTTTATCATTTTCGTTGGTATATATAGACCAAGTCGTGTTCGTCAGAATTTAATATATTAAAGCCCATTTCTCCTACCCTTTGACTATGTCATTTTAAATCCGGTGATGCACTTCAAGACAAAGCCTTAGATAACAAATTTGGTCTATGCAAGTGATTTATGTGTCATGTCTATTTGTGAACTTTTGAACCACTATCACACTATGTGCGTTTCCATCTCGTAAAGAACAGAAAGGAAATTACAATGTTTTGTTAAATTTAATCAATGTGAAATGGAGATTGAGCTGTGATTATCTTCTATTCCCACAATGAAATAGACCTTTTGCCTACTGAAATGAGATGTGTCGTTAGGAGTGGCATATTTCTCACATGGGTTCAAAAGGGCTTGCAATTAGAGTCAATCAAAGATAATATTAATATTGTATTGGCTGTAATTGTAATAAGGAGTTGGAGGGAAAAATTTGTCCACCTTGTTGGGCTTTAATCCTGACAAATATGTAAAACAAGTGACGTGTCATATATGTAGTGACGTGTCATATATGTAATGATGTTGCACGAGTCTCAGTGCTGCCTTTTTCCGTGAAACCTACAATTTCCACCCCCCTACTGAACAAAAACAATATTGTTGGCCTGCATAGACCATCCATTCCTGACGTATGTATCTTTACTCGATATATTTAATTGATAAGTATCTTTATTGAATATTAGTGAAGAAAATTTAGGAATATAATTAGGAATTTTAGACTATACCCAAAACTCGAATTCGCATCATTAGCCAGATTAACGTAATTATAAATGGAAAATTTTCAGCTAGGAGGAGCTATAAGCAGAATTTTGTTTCATCAAAACATCTTATTCTAACCGTAGTTGATGATCAATGCTTAGGGGGGAAATTATATTCTAATTAGCGCAATTTTGAAGCAGAAAAAAAATCTTTTATTAATGGCAAAAGCAGCCTATAGTCAATTGTCGTAACTCTTTATCTCGGCCAAATTAAAAAGTTTCGGAACACCTGATAATATCCTGACAATAATTCCTTGAAAATGATTGTGGTGGCATGAACGGTGATGTGTTTTCCTTTAGTGAAGGAGTTAAAAGACGATATTAAAGACAAGCAGAAGCTACAAAAAGGACCTGTTTCAAGCTCATGATGTCAGGTAGGAAGGTTCCGACAGCTTTCCTCAGCAATGTCATAGCCAAGCTCCTGGTTTAAGCTCAGCGTTGCTTAATTTAGTCACAACTTTATGTATAGGTAAACGAATGTAATACGTGTATTTGGTAATTTTTACAATTTTATAAGTGGTAAAGAAAGCCAACTTCGCTATATGACAATGTTCCTGGGATAGAGCCTAAATGGCCTACATTCATATGAGCAAGAGCAAGTTCACCATTCTTTAAAACTGTTTCCAGCGACCATTTTATCAGGCTAGTTGAATCAGCAGCTCTCCAAACATAATATCCTGATAGAGATGGGATACATGTATGTGTATAAATTGCTATTTTACACACAGAAAATCTGATATACAAAACTCTAGGAGATATGTCTGCAATCCTCATGGCTTGGTTGAAACTTAATTTAGACGTGTTTACTCATTTTTTCTTGTTTTGTACATTGCAAAGTTTCTAATCTTCAAAATAAAAATTTAGTCACGTACGTCACTTATATATATGCGTAATGAATTTAGTATAATAAAAAACTAACAACAACAAATAGATTGTTAGAGGATCATTACGTATTTATTAAAATAAGATGTTTATATATTAAAGTAAGATTCAAACTTTAATAAAACATTAATATTTTAAATAGTGATTAAAAATATTTTTTCATTTATTTATAAAGTAGTGCATCAATCAACTTTCTACAGAAAAAATGAAAATTTCTTTGCCTCTATAAATAAAATTATTAATTATAAAATATACCTGTTGAATTACAACTTACTACGTAAGATACTTGAAAGAGCTTAGAGTAATTATTTCTTTTGGGGGGAGAAGAACACGCAAAAGTAAAAGAAATGTAAGAAATCACTGAGTTTCAAATGTATAGCTGTTCGCATCTTGCCATCTTTATTGTGGTAAAAGAATCAAACTAACTGTACGCATGTTTGTTGCTTTAGCCGTCCAAAACGTACATCAATGTGAATAGTCTGCCCGAGTATTGAGAGGAAGGATAAAACCAGATCATAGACTATTAATTAGACACAACGTATATATACGTATGTACATAAATAAATGTAGTGGAGAAATATGACAAAATGACAACCGCGTCAAATCAATTAAGAAGACTAACATAGATGGAAAGCAACAAGACGCTGTAATAGGTAGACAAGTTAAAGATAATTATCTCTTAAAATAATTAACTACGTCTGTAGTGTGCCAATTAAACAGGTGCCGGCTAACACACAAAAAAACGTCCAGCACGAATCTAAAGGACAGACTTTTCTTTCTCAAACCTTAAGACACTTACACCTACGTAGCCAATGTCTTATGTCTTCTCTTTGTCTCTAGTCTTTTATCCCGTGAAGCTCTTCTTCTGATCTATATAGTATCCCCTCCACCTCTTAGTCTTTTATCCCGTGAAGTTCTTCTTCTGATCTATATATTATCCCCCCCACCTCTTTAGTATTCTGTCCTAGTATATACACATAGTTAATATCCAGTCTTTATCAGAGAAATTTCCCATGGAAGCCTCAAAGAGCTCGAGTGAAGAGACTGATCTGTCGGAGCAAATTAATGATGATTCGGCAGGCACGGTTCGGTCCTATGAGTGTGTGTTTTGCAAGAGAGGCTTCACCTCAGCTCAGGCTTTAGGAGGGCATATGAATATTCACCGGAAAGATAGAGCCAAACCAAGCCCTAGCTCAGTTGATTCAATTTCAAGCAAAGTTGATGACGATTATTCAAGTTTTAGGGCGTACTCTGCAATTCAAAGCTACCCACCCCACTATCCTATGTCACAGCAGGCACATATAAATTATCAAACATACTTTCCTCCACCATCTACATGGGGGGTTAGGTCACAGCATGCCCAAAATATAGATGATTTGTGTGTACAAAGCCCTCAGCGTTTGAATCCATTTGGAGAGGATTGGTCGAGAAGTTTAAGCTTAGAGATAGGTCCATCACACGAAGAGGAAAGAGAAGACGGCAGAAAAGATGAACTAGATTTGGAGCTTAGACTTGGTCATCATCATTATTAATATTGTATACGTATATCAGCCCCTCACTACATATAAAAGTATTGGTTTTTTATGTACAGCTATAGTTTTCTTCTACTTGTGTTGCGGCAAAACAGAGTGAATGGTTATTTATGGAGTTATGCTTGTTCCAGTCAAGCTTAAAAACTTTCGACACCTCTTTCCTTAAATTAACTATAGACCTGGCAGGAAAAGAATCTTCTTTGGAATCCGTATGAAGAGGGGAGAAATCAATTTATGATTGATTAGTTTTCGGTGTTAAATTCAGATGAAAAAGGATTATGAAGTGTATTTTTGTTCTCTTTCATCCCCTATGTAACCCTAGATTATGGGTTCTATAAGACGTTTATAATTTGGTCCTTTGTAAGTGATGTCTGTTGCCCTTTTTTGATTCAAGATCCTGCTCAGCTTACACTGATTAAGTGTCGCACAGTTCCTTGTAGTTTTATGAGTGAAGAGGTGATTTTTAGTCTTTTGTATAATTTGCTTTAAAAAAGACAAACCCTAATTGTATAACCAAGAATCATAAGATATGCACGAAAAGAACACTATGGATTCATTCCATCAACGTCCTATCCATTGCAACAAACTTTGTAACTGCTGCATGAATATTCTTGTTAACAAAGTGGGTCTGCTTGTTGTCACTTTCCCCTATCTGGATAAGACTGTTTCTCCTATTCAATTGCAGAACACTGCAAATAGCCACTGATCGTCAACTATGCCTCAAAGTTCGAACTTCAAAGAAATTGTAAACGAATACTTTTCCCACTGCAGGAAGGCTGGCAAATTGAATCAGAAACTTATTATTGACAGACCATTTAGATTCAGTTGAACACGCAACATCCAATTTTTTAAACAAATTGAATATTAGATAACATGTCGTTCCCCAATATGCACCTTTTATAAGTAGTCAATCTATGCTTGCCTAGCCTCTATTTCCTTTCGCTTCCCAGTTCCATTGATTTTTGTGTAAACGCCTAAGCTCTCTATGACACTAACTATTAATCATTATTCACTATGAGTGCTACTAATCTAATGCCTTCCATCTGCAAGCGTTTACCATAATCTAGTAGTTTATAATCACACAAGGTTTTGTATTGTTCTTGAGGGTTGAGATCTTCTAGCATAAATAGTGAACAGTTTTAGTTCAGTGTTAAAATTCTGAAGAATGTGCCGGTTGAATTTTGTGATGTTTCTTATCATTTTCATTCTTTATAAAGTAACTAATCAGTTAAATCTGATAGAGATACTGATGGTCTTTTCTTGTCCTGCATATTACTTGAGCCTGCTTATGTTTGTGCTATAAATTAATCGCATCATTGCGTTAATGATATTACACCATCGCATTAACTTGATGCAAGGTTAGTCTTTCATGCCTACTTTTCTTGACATGAAAAAGTATAAGTTAATCAAGCTACAGTAGTAACACTTGGTGACATATTTCTTAAACATGCACCAAAAATAATCAAGTAACATTTGGTGACATTCCTGGTAATTGAAGGAGTTGCAGACAGTAGGTTTTTGTTTTCTACATCAGTCAATGTACCCTTTGCATATCTGTGCTTGTACGTTTAACATAATAAGGACCAAGGTAGTTTCAGGTCCAAAGGTTTAGCTGTACATCAATCAATAACATTGTTTGTTTGCTTTGGCTTTGTATTGACAAATTTGACACCTTTTCTTGGAATTTCAATCATACTCCATTATTAAAATTTCTTCCTCCATTAATTCAATCTCGTTAATCAAAATGTGTAGAAGAAAACAACCAGCGTTTGGGCAAATTATGTTCATAATGGAGAAGATTGTCTGATTTTGGGCATGTGCAAATTTCTATATATACTGGTCAATATTCCTGAGTTGTTGACAAGATAACATTCATAATGTATATCCTTACGACTTGATCGTGCATCTTCGTTCCAATCAATGAAAAAGATCTTTCTAGGTTTCAATAAATAGTGGCACTCTAAAACTCAGTTACATGCCTGCAAGCATATTCTCTAATATTGTCGGTCATACGTTTTTATATTAACATGTTTGTATTAGTTCTCATGATTAATTCCTGCAAGTGAAATATGACGAAGATACAAGAACTCCAATTTCTTGGTTACCAAGAGCAAATCATGAATAAGACTGCCATCTTATAAAAGATATTTAGAAAGCAAAATACACTTCATTCTCGTTGAGCATAAGATATATATATATAGGGAGTTTACAAAACTGTAGGATAAGTCTACATAATATCCATCTTGCAATATAAGTATCAATCTAGATACAACATAACAAACCAAATAATAACAGTTACAATAAATGTGGACTCTAGTTATCCTTATCACCCTCCCAGAAGTTGAATTGGTCTTAGTAAGACAGTCAACTTGTTCTTTAAATGATGAAAATAATTATTTGCTAACGGTTTGCTTAAAACATCGGTCAGTTGATCGGTAGTTGCAATATAAAGTACTTTGCTTAAAACATCGGCCAGTTGAACAGTGGTTGCAATATAAAGTACTTGAAGTTCTTTATTATCAACTTTGTCTCATACATAATGAAATTCAATCTCCAATTGTTTAGATCATATATGAAAAATAGGTGTAGTTATGAGATAAATAGCACTTAAATTATCACACTACAAAATACGAGAGGATGTTAAAAGAATACCAATTTCTTGTATAACCAATGGTAATTATTTTAACTTTGTTACAGCAGTAGCAACAGCACGATACTTAGCTTCGGTAGAAGATTTGGCCATCGTTCTTTATTTCCTTAATCCCTGCGATATTAAATTGTTACCTTTATGATCATCAATGCTGCCTCCCCAATTAGAGTCACTGTAAGTTGAGAAATGAAAAGAACTTAAACATCTCAACAAAATGCCATGACCAATAATGCTAAGAAGATATCTAAGTATTCGTTTAACTACTATCCACTGTTGATCAGTAGGTGAATGCATGAATTGAGAAACCTTGTTGATTTCATAACAAATATCAAAACGAGTTAAATAGAGTTATTGCAAGCCTCCTACGAAACTTTGATAAAGAGTAGTGTCCCATAAAGAAGTCTCATCATGAATACTTAATTTTGCTTTATCAAAAATTGGTGTAGCAATACTATTTGCATTCTCCATATGAGCTTTGTTCAACAAATCTTTTATATATTTGGACTGAGTGAGTAACAAACCATCAGAAGTCTAATGTGCCTTTATACCTAAAAAGTAAGAAAGACATCCTAAATCCTTAAGTGCAAAGGATTGTTGGAGAGATTGAATTAGGGACTATATGACTATTGTTTCCTATGATAATAATATCATTAACATATAACAAACAAAAAATTGAACCAAACCATGATGTGGGATGAAGAGAGAGGTATCGATCTTTGAACCCTTGAAACCAAGGTTGATCAATGCATTCGTCAAACACATACGCTATTGTCTAGGTGCTTGTTTCAATCCATAAATAAATTTTTGTAACTTACAAACGTATTTCGGATATGTAGGATAAACATAACACTGCCTGCGGTTGTTGCATTAAGACATTCTAATCATGTGAACCATGCAAAAAAGACGATGGAAACATACAATTATTGAATCTCCCAATTACTAGATAAGGCATATAACAATAAAAATGGAAAGTGGCAAGTTTAATAACTAGACTAAAAGTATCTGTGTAATCCACACCTGAACATTGATTGAATCCCTTTTCCACAAAACACACATTGTATCAATCAATTATACCATCAAACTTTCATTTAATATGATATACCTATTTGCATCCAATTATATTATCAGCCTGAGAAGGAGGCAATACTCTGTCATTTCTTATCTCCAATTTTCAAATTTAGTGGCTTATTCATAAGTTGATGGTTCAATTTTAAAGCAGGTAAAAATTGACAAGGCTTAAGAGTACCAGTTTTGGATATAGTAACCATAGGATGTCGACGAGGTAATGAGGTAGTATCAGAATTGTATTGAGTTAAGTCAATAACTAATGGTAATTCAGATGATGTTGTAGAAGAGTTATCTGTTGATATATATGGCATAGGTAAGGAAATTATCAATGATGGGTGTCGTGGTGGGACTAGGTAACGTGGATAGATGGTTTTTGGGTGGTGTATGTTTGTTAGCTAAAGAAATACAAGGGACATCAATAGTGGTATAGCTACTTCCAAAATGGAAAATTTTATTTTCACGTACCCAATTTCTTGAATAGCCATAAGCAGTTCCTCAGAGGCTAGGGATGAAAATTATTAAAGGAGCTATCACTGTTTAGTCGTATAAATAAAAATAAACAAAAATTGAACTGGTTTATGTTGGGATTACTTTCCAAGGTCAGTAAGGAAGCGTAACAACATTGGGGAGTCTTATTAAACCTTTATTCCATCAAGAAAAACAAGGCACACTAAAAGCAGGTCTTTAAAAAACTAACTTGAAAGTGGGAAACTATCCTTATAGGCCAACTGGGAGAAAAGTCACTTTCTTGGGGTTAAGATGATGTTGATATATGTTGTGTGGGTAGAGTCGGTGATGTTATCCTTGTATTAAAAGGTTTCATCAGGAAGCTGGAATTGGTTAAGGTGGTTTCATTAGGCAATGACTAAGGTAACGATGGTGAGCTAGAAATGTGAGTGAATCATGATGGTAAAAAATTTGTTGTTGTTGAGGATTCCTAAACACTGGAACTTGTCATGGAAGATTTGGAAAAATGAAACTCTTATCATCGAAAACAACATAACTTAAGATAACAAACTTTTTAGATTTAAGATCAAGACAATGTAAACCTTTGTGAAGTTTGCTATATCTTATAGAAACAGACTCTTTGGAACATGGTTCTATTTATATAGAGCATAAGCTCATAACCAAGGATAGCAAAAGCATCGAACAACATGCAAATTATTATAGTCAGGACTTTGTTAAAAAAGAATTTGATACGAATTAGAATGAGAAAGAATAGGTGTAGGCAACTGATTTACTATGTAAACTATAGTATCAAAAGCATAAGTTCAATAATCTATAGAAATGGAGGGATGTGAAGTAAAGTCAAACCACTCTCTATAATATGTTAGCATTTTCTTTCTACACGTCCATTTTGTTACGGTGTTTTAGGACAGGAGTTGCATTAAGTTATTCCTTTTTCAAGTAAATATAATTACAAGGCTTAATATTCCCCTCCCTAATCAGCTTGAAAAAATGTTAATTTTCGATGAAAATTTTTTTCAATAATATCACGAAACTTGATAAAAACACTAACTACTTCAGATTTATACTTAATAAAATAAATCCAATAATATTTAGAATAATGATTATAAAATAATACATAATATCAGTTACCATCCATGGAAGGAATAAGAAAACCTTAAAGATTGTAACAAACTAAATCAAGTGGATTATTAACTTTAAAATAGGAGACTAAAAAAGTTAACTTATGACTCTTACTGACTCTATAAGCATGACAAAAACTGGATTTATTAGGTGAAATAAAAGGAAGTTTATTTTGCTGAAGAGCTTGCCAAATTGTTTCATAATTTATATGTCCCAAATATGAATGCCACTGCTTTAAAGTGCAAGTCATTACAGTGACTGGAATACAAGGCTGTCAAATGAGTTTTAAGAGCATAGAGCATAGAACATTATCATTCTGGCATAAATAAAGGAGTTCTTTTATGTGGATATCCTTAATCATGAAACAATTGGGAAAGAATTCAATATAAATGTTATTGACATTAGTAAACTTAGAAAGAAATAATAAATTCTTATAAGAAGAAGGAACGCACAATACATTATAAAGCTAAAAAGAATTATCCAAAGATCAACAAAAAGATAAACCAATACGTGAGATAGGAAGGAATTTTCCATTACCAATTTTGATTGCTTCAGGACCATAATACTCATTATAAATGGTAAGATTTTCTACATCAATAGTAAGATTATGAGTTGATGTAGTATCCATAATCCAAGATAGAGGTAGTTACGTAGTTGATGATGCCAAATTAGATCTAGTTATCTTAGTTTAAGTTTTATTGTTGGAGGCTGTAGCTCTACGATTTGGTGAGGGACATTGCCTAGAGATATGACCGAACCAATTACAATTATGACATTAAATATTATCCAATGAATTTCCAGTTATGTAAGAATGTGAGGAAGCTTGTGTGGAGATCAAAAATTTCCAACAGAAAAGGTACTGACATTTGAACGTCCTTTACCACACGTCATCTTTTAGAAACAATTTTAAGTATACCGTAAGAGTTTAAATACTTTAAACTATAATATATTTGTTTCTAAGTAGTATTTATTAAATAAAAAAACATAAGTTGGTCTTTAAATTTAGGATTAGGTGCACATAGATTTTCAATTTTTTATTTATGTTAATTCAATTTTTAATTTCTTAAAATATTCTTTTAAAACTTTCAATTTACTATCACAATTTATACTATATGCTCCATTATTATGTTATTGGATGAAGTGCAATTAAGAAAGTTGTTGAGCAGGTTTAATCTTTTAAAACCATCAATATTTTTGCACGTACACAGGTCTTAGCATAATGTATAAGATGTTGATCTCATAAGGAATTAGTGAACTAATCGAATCTTAAATTGTCAAAGGCCTAAAAATGTAATTAAAATGAAAAAAAACTAAACAGAAAAATAAACAATCGAATATGGAGTGATTGAAATAAGAATTCTAAATTAATGCAAGAAATCAACTTTGAGAATCACCAATTGACAATTGAGATTCAAATAAGGAAAATTAACAAATTATGAGAAAGGGGATTTATCCTATCATCAATGTTAACTTAGGCACTTTTATATTAATGCGGTGTCAGTTCTAAACTTTAGAACGGCGAATTAGTCTCTCTTGAGTTATGATCATCAAGCCCTAAATCATAAACCCTAATTAAATTGAGTTATTGAACATGTAATCTCTCGATTAACAAAATAATCCACAACCTAATTAGTTCTTAAGCATTCCAATAAACTTGGGTCCTCACACAAGGTCTCTCTCTGTATAATTACTGATTTGATTATTCGCAAGGTTTATTAGATTGTTTAACTCTCATTAACCAACCTAATCATTTTGCTTTCAGTTCACTCTCTCGATTTATTACTGAGGCATACAATTATAACAAATAATCACAACACCCAACATCATTAACAACAAAAGTAACTAGATTAATATTGAATCAAGTATGAATCCCTAAAAGAAGTTAGAACTTCCTTAACCCAAGATTCATCATCATCAATTCCATCTCATACATTAAATGAATGAAATAAAGATGAAAAGAAGAAAGGATAACTTGGAGGATCGGAGGTTAAAGCAGCTGAATCTCAGCATTCTTCTTTCTCTTCTTCTCTCTCTTCATTCTTCCTCTTCCTTAGCTTTTTCCCAAAGTGACAAATGGATGCTCTCTTTCTAGGTCATTTTTCTTGTCATATCTAATTATTTCTAATTAGCATAAAATATAGGTTTTACCTAGGCCCAAAAGTCCAAAATAACCCAGGAAAAATTAAGTTAGGGAGGCCTATTCAAGTTTATTCGAGCACAATCCATAAATGTGACCCCCACGCTATGATCATGGCCAGCTGAAATGATTTTTGTAACGATTGTGTTCCCGTGGCTTGATGAAAGGGTCTCTGTCACGATCGTAACCCAAGGTTTTCCACCTGGCTTTCTCCAAATCTTCTCAATTCTTCAATATCTGATCTCAAACATTAACAAACACATCAAAGCATATTAAATAGACAAATTTAAAGCTTAATACCATGCTCTAACCTACATAATGCTCAAAACACAAATATCTAACCAACACAAATAATTTTAAACCTAAATATGCATGAATCAATTAATTAACAACTAAAAATATACTAAAATGCCTATTAAAACATCTTGTAAGCTACAACTATCACATCCCCACATTTGAAATTTTTCTTGTCTTTAAGCAAAAACAAAACAAAAACACACAAACACACCTATAAGAGGGTGAGTTGTTCTTATTCTTCCTTAGTCACCCCCGTCTCCTTTTCTTCTTTAATTTCATGAACAGATACTTTTGCATCTTCTTCAACCTCTATGTCCTATATCCTCTATTCCTCATTTTCTTCTTCTTTAGCTTCTAGAACAATGACTTCCTTGTATGCTTCAAAATTTATGTTTGTTGTCACCTGTTCTTCTTTCTTTCGCTCCTTTAATGGTTCGACATCATCAATTCTTATAAATGAGCTACCCTCCTTTGGGTTCTTTAATATCTTATTCATGCTGAATTTCACTTGTTCATCTCCAATCCGAAGGATGAGGTTGTCTTCGTAGACATCTATTAAAGCTTTTCTGATGGTCAAGAATGGTATACCAAGAATTATCAGACAATTTTTATCCTCTTCAAAGTCTAGCATGACGAAATCTATAGGAATTATAAACTTTTCCACTTTTACAGGTACATTGTCCATCATGCCAAACGTTTTCTTTATCAACTGATCTGCCAATGGAATATGCATAGATAATGGTTTCGCATCTGTTAGCCCTAATTTATTAAAAATCGAAAAAGGCATAAGGTTTATTCTTACGCCTAGGTCACATAAACATTTTGAAATCTTTAAATTACCAACTACACAAGGTCTTGCAAGGCTCTCTGGATCTGTCAACTGTGAGGGCATATGGTTGGTAACTAAAAAGCTAGAGGTTTCTCATGGCTACTGTTTGATTATCATCCCAGGTTCATTTGGTATATAATGTAACATCTCATCCCTATATTAAAGATTAGAACCCAGATTTCAATAATGGAGAAAATAGAAATGTCAGAGTTAGAAAAAATTGCATTTGATGCCCAGCAGCATGTCAGCATACATACATGTGAATTTGAATCTTTGCACATACAAAAAAATAAAAGTACATGCATTTATTGAAAACTTTCGGATATGATTGTTTTTAAATGTGATTTTTTTATTGGAAATGAGAACTAGAGGGAGTAGAAAGAGTGATCTTGGTATGAGTTGTGATAAGGAAAGATTTGGAAACAAAAGTGGTGGTTGAACTAGAAAATGTGCACTGAGTGTGCTTCGGCCTGTTAGCCATAACATTTTCTCTAGTGATCCAAATGAGACAATTCATTGGTTTCATTAAACTAGAAACATATGGCTACATTTCTTATGAAGACATATCATTTAAATTCTATCCTTAAGAATCACAAAATTTGTTATAAAGTTGAGAACTGGGTGCAATACATTGGTGGATGAATGTAAAATTCATCTTTGGACTTTAGGGGGGAAAATTTGGGATTGATCTAGATAGATGTTAGCAAAGTTTCCTTCTTAAGAATTATAGATCATTCTTTTATCTTTCCAACAATATATAGCATGAAATTTTTAGACATCTGACCTGAACGTTATGGTCCTTATAAAGGAAGATGTATCTTCTATGTTTCTTCTGTGTTTTGTTTCTTCTACTTTTAGCTTCTCCCATGTTTTGCTTCTTTTGTGATGATGTCATCATCTTCTATGTTTTTCTATGATGATGTCATCTTCTTCTTTGTTTTGCTTCTTTTATTTTTCGTCTGTACCTATCTTCTGGGTTTATCTTCTACTTAGTCTATCTTTTGCTTAGTCTATCTTCTGTGTTACTGTTCATAAAATTCTTCTGGGTTACTATTCATCGTATATTTTCTATCTCCTTTTTGACCCTTCAGAAGATAGAATCTGTCTTTGAGGTCTTCAAGATAGTTATAGATCCTGACGTCCTCTTTTGAACCGTAAAAAGAACATACAAATCCAATATCTTTAGTGAGAGTTATAGCAATTTTCTCATTGCGTCTGTCTTTTTCCAATTCTTCTGCCTTTTCATTTGGCTTCTTCTAAACCTATCGTCTGCTCATTGTTTACCCTTCAAAAGATAGAATCTGTCTTTGATGTCTTCAGGAAAGTTGTAGATCCTGAAGTCCTCTTTCGAACCGTATAAAAAACATACAAATATGATATCTATAGGGAAGGTTATAGCAATTGTTTCATTGCATCTGTCTTTTTCCAATTCGTCTGCCTTTTCATTTGGCTTCATCTGAACCTATCTTCTGTCTCATTTTTGACCCTTCAACATATAAAATATGTCTTTGAAGTCTTCACGAAAGTTGTATATTTTGGAGTCCTCTTTCTAACCGTATAAATAACATACAAATCCAATATCTCTAGTGAAAGGTATAGCAATTTTACCATTTCATCTGTCTTTTTCCAATTCGTCTGCCTTTTCATTTGGCTTCATCTGAACCTATCTTTTATCTCATTTTTGACCCTTCGGAAGATAGAATATGTCTTTAAAGTATTCCATAAAGTTGTAGATCTTGAAGACCTCTTTCAAACCGTATAAATAACATACAAATCCAATATCTTTATGGAAAGTTATAGCAATTTTCCTATTTCATCTGTCTTTTTCCAATTCGTCTACCTTTTCCTTTGGCTTCGTATGAACCTATCTTCTATCTCATTTTTGACCCTTCAGAAGATAGAATCTATCTTTTAAGCCTTAAATAAAGTTGTATATCTTGAAGTTCTCTTTGAAAGCGTCCTAATATGATCTTAATCCAACATATCTAGTGAAGGTTATTTCATTTGTTTCGAGACAAGCTCAGTATGATTGAAGACAAAAACATGTTTGATTCTTTTGGTCATAACTTCTTCTCTAGACAGTCAAATGACTTGATTCTTGAACCATTGGACTCGTAAGACAATAGAGAAGACTTTTCTAGAATAAAGTGTTATTTCAAAATATTAAAGGGTATTTTTGGCAAGACATTTTAGTATAAAAGATATAAGGCATAAATGGTAGGACAAATAGGACATTTCTCAATCATTAAGGGCATAATTGGAAGAAGAAGTGTTGTCTTGCTTATAAATGAAGAGAAAAACGTGAATGGAAGGAGAAGCTATAGAGAATAATGAAAATGAGAGAGAAAGAGAAAGAGAGTTGATGGTTTGAGAGAAAAGAAGAGAGTTGATTAGGGTTTAGTTCTTTTCAATCTTCAAGAAAGATTTTAAAGCTATCCAAGAGGAGGAAAAGGACGAGGAAGAAAAGCTTCCATTTGAGCTAAAGATCTCTTTATTTAGTGAAGAATCAACGTCAAGTGTCCGCATTCAGGTGTTCCCAGAATTTGGAAGCAAATGATAATCTAAAGCGTGCGGTGAGTAGATCCAGATGGTCTCATTTCTTTGTTTATGATGTATGAATTTTGGTGTTGATTGATTTCTAAATGATTGTGTGAATGTGATTGTTTGTGTTGGTTACCTGACAGAATGTCCGATAAATGTGTTGTGTGAGTGAAATAATGAAGTGCTACTTGAATGTGAATGAGATGAACTAAGTGTACTTAATGTGATTGTTAAATGTGTTTCCAATGTGAAAGTACATTTGCATATGAATGAGAGTGTGAATTCTTAACTATAATGCTGAATGCCAGACTAAGGTTCGATGATGTGGCAAAGTGATTGACTGACAGTATGCAAATGTGAGTGATGCATTCCCTCTTATGAATGCATGAAATATAACGGCAGTTGTGACCGTTGTAGCCACCGAAAGTGAAAGAGCTTAAAGCTTAGAAAGTGAAATGAGCCTCGAGCTCAAATGTGATTAAGAGCCCAAGGCTCATTATGCAAAATGAGCCCTGTATCCCCCACGCGGATAAGGGACAATTATTAATGAGCCCTGTATCCCCCAAGTGGATAAGGGACAGTTTAAGCACTCGGTCACAACAAAGTGACAAATGAAAAGTGAGTCTTATGTGCATGGCATATGCAAAATATGAATGATTAAATTGTAATGAATGTGAAATGTGAACTGTGAAATGTTGTGAATATGATTATGTGATATGTGACTGGGTGAGCCATCGATGATGGTCACTCATTGAGTTCTCAAAACTCACCCAAAATTTGCAATTATTTTTTAGGATCAGAAGAATATCCATTAGGCCAACGGGAGTACACTTACAGTATACAAATGAAAGATAGAGGTTGAGATTAGTTCGCATCTGCATTGTATGTCCTTAAATTAAATTGAATTTTTTCTTCCTCACTTTTTGTATAAATTTGTATTCTGAAAAACCTAAAGTGGTTTTATATTTGTAAAAAGGGCCCAAATGGCTATTGAAATTTCTGATGATTGTATTGTGATGATTGAAAATGGTTATGAAACAAA
>JANQBM010000004.1:14180636-14191591 GCA_025594535.1 Erythroxylum domingense | reverse complement strand
ATTTTCATGTGCAATACTCACTATTCACAAATGCATGAGCATGAGATGTGTTGTCCTACTTTCTCTGATTGGTCTCTTGTATACCCATTTCCCTGGTCCTTCCCGTTATATGGAAATGGGATGTTACACTAATGCTCCTCACAAAAAGCTTCTGGTTAGGAGTTTGTAACTCATAATAAAGCAGTCATTGTAGGGATTTTGGAAACTTGCATGAAAGAGCCTAATTACAACTTTCTTAAGATTTTGCTAGGGAATTGGAGTCAAATCTCCAATCATACTCAACACCCCCAACGGTAGAATTTTGTTTGTGTATAACACCTCTCTTATCAATATCTCCATCAAATTCACTTTTAATCAATTGATGCATCTTAAGGTATTTATGAAGAATTCAGGTGATTCTTTGTAATCTCTTTTATCTATTCTCATAATAGTGCTTACTAAAGAACCTTTCTATGGAGTCAACTCAGATCAGTTCAAATACTTCCTCTCTTTCCTGACTTATAGTTGGGGATTTCAATGCCTTTCTTAAACTAGAATAAGCAGATGGAATCAGATCCATTGACAACCTTTGTTTAGATCTAAGATGATACCTATCTAATATTCAAGTAACTGATTTTTCATTTGGAGGTAGCTATTTCACTTAGTGCAACAAGAAAAATGGAGATAGTTTCATTAAAAAGAAACTTGACATAAGTTTGAGAAATCATTTATGGTTTACTACTACTTATCAAAACAGCCTACCCACCTTCATAAATCAAAGTCTCTTATATCACTATTCTATTTTGACGTATCATGGTTCTGATTGTTCTTTATACCCCTTTAGATTCAATAACTTTCTAATTGATTATCAGGTTTCAAGGACTGTATCTTGAATTCTTTAAATACTAACATTAGGGGCTCTAAATAGTTCATTTATGTCAAGAAAATTAGGCCTATTAAAAAGGATTTGAATGTTTTATTTCAAACCAATATAGGCAATACTCACCATCCTCAATACTGCCAGAATTGCTCTTGACATAATTCAACTTGATCTTTATAATGACCACTCCTCAACTATCCTTCAGCATAAGGAGAGATTAACTATGAGGCATCCCTCCAAAGTCCTCATCTATGACTTCTCACTTATGAAACAAAGGATATGAGTAGAATGGAGGAAATCTGGGGACAAAAATACTTCTTTCTTCCATAGAGTCATGGTTTCTAGGAAAAACAACAATAGAATTGTCTCTTTGCATATGAATAGTTAAGAATTAAACTCTCAATCCTTATTACTCTGAGGAGCCTTTAAATACTTCTTAAACATCCTGAGAGCTCCCACTAATGCTAGCTCAACTTACCCACTTTTGAAAGAAATAATGTAAGAGTGTATTACTTCATAAGAAGTTAAAACCTTATGCAGGTCCATTACCACTCAAGAGATTGAAAACTCATTAAAATCTCTAAATCTCGACAAGGCTCCTGGATTTGATGGCTTCAACCCTTATTTCTTCAATAAGTCTCGTAATCTAACTAGACATATGGTGATTGATGTAGCCCTAAAATTCTTCAATAAAGGAAATCTGTAATCTTAGATCAACAACACTTTTGTTACACCCATTCCTAATAATGGTGAGAGTCCTCTTTCTCTAATTTTTGACCTATTACATTTAGAACACTGTGTATAAGATTATTGTAAAGATTGTGGCTCACAGATTGAAAACATTCCTATACAAATACATTGATCTCTTACAAAGGGCTTATATATTTGGAAGCATTATAGGGGATAACATCTTACTGCTTCAAGAACTAGTAAGAACTTATTTTAGAAGAAGAAGTAGCAAGAATTGCATTCTTAAAGTTGATTTGAAGAAAGCTATGGTAGTGTCGATTAGAATTTCATCTTACACACTTTACAAGCTTTAGAATTCCTGTAAGTTTTTACTCAATGGATTTAATAATATATAACTACTCTTTTTAAAATTTTAGCCAATGGATAGCCTTACAAATCTTTCAAAAATTATAAAGGAATTTGCCAAAGTGATCCCGTCTCACCTTATCTCTTTTCTCTTATAATGGAGATTTTCAACAAAACTTCTAAAATATTTATAAAGAGAATTGGAAAGTTTAAATTTCACTCTAGGTGTAACAAGCTGAAGATCATGAACTTGTGTTTTACATATGATCTAATTATTCGTTCAAAGGCTAATAGCCTTCTATTTTATCTCTTTTAAAAGCTCTAAAGATCTATAATAAGCTCTCATGTTTAGAAATTGATTGTCTTAAAAGTGGTTTATATTTATCCAAGGATGTTAAGAGAAGAGAACAAATTGTGAATTATATTTCAAAATGCAGTTACTATATCTCGACTCGGAACCACGTCGAACTCATCACAATTGTCGCATACCCGGTCTAAAGATACTCTCAGTACCCTTAACCTGACTATGCAAGGCTAACTGGACATCTTTAAAAACATTTCGGCAGCACAACTGCTGTAATTTGAAAATCCCAAAATTAAAAAAACACCTGTAAATCAATTTCAAACGCACTTCTATATTCACATTAAAACTTTGCCACAACTTCTAGACTTTGAAGTGCACTCAAGGGCAATCTCAAAAATAGTACAAAATGTTTATACGTAAAGTCATTTACAAACCACAAGATAAGAGTTAATTTACATAATTATAAAGCATATCAATATAATCATGAGCCACTATACAACAAAATTACAAAATAGAGACTACCCACGTGTGGTAATGCCCCGAATATGTCAAAAAATCGCCCAAACACTCAGAGCTTCAAACTCACCAATTTAACCTACATGGTTAGAAAGCAGAAGGGAGGAGTACACTATGTACTAAGTGAGCAGAAAAAAACATGTATCGCAAATAGAACCTAGTGCATACAAAAATGGTCAAAATAATTTAAGGAATGTTTTACACGTCTAATATACATATAACCACCTATAAAGTGAATATGCATGTCATAGAAACACATAGACCTAATCTATAACTCATCCTATATTAGTTAGGAACCACATAGGCCTAGCGTATTAATCACTCATTTCGTGAACATAGGTTCCAGTTCAAGTATATAAGAGTAGAAAAGCATCACATATAAAAATCAAGTCTCATCCGGAAGCCAAAATAGTTATGTGTGTCACCACTAGTTAGATAAACTAGTGTGTACACTCATCGAATCTCGGTGTTGGCTCGACTTTCATATGTGGTGAGACTAGAATATGGTCGACAAGAGCCTCATAACCTTAGGTGACGACCTTGTCAGTGAACAAACCTCTAGGTGTGCAATCACCCATAATTCCTATAGAATGGTGTCGTTACAAGGACTCGACTTTTATGTACCAGCGTCAAGGGTATAGGGTCGCTTAATCTATTGTGCCTAGAAAACAATTGGCCAATCGTTACCTCACCAAATATAAACAAAAATCATATACAAATATTTAGTACTAAAATCAAGTAAGGTACCATGCCTTTATTTATCGGTCCAACTGATAAAATAGAACCTTACTATGGCTCTAAGCTAAAAGAGAATACATACGTGCAATATATATGATTCAATTAGGCATATATAAGTTTCAAAAAATTATTTCATACGGTGAAAGTCCTCTTTTGTACTCAAGTACAAAGTTATTCAAAATAATGTTGTTTATTAAATATATAAGTATACTAGCATCTATTTAAGATTCAATTCTAATTACCTAGGTTCAAAATTCACATACAAGTCATTATGCATGTCTTGGGTTGTCCTAGTCCCATTTGAGAGACATGTTTTTCCCAAGTCACCTTAAAATAAGGCGGACACTTATTTGAATTCAATAATCCTCTGTATAAGCTCCTTGATCCATAGCTCCCGAGCCTTTATACATACAAATGTATTATATTTACTACTCAACCATATAACTCATATTTATACACCATCACATAAGTGTATAAAACACAGTATCGCTATTTTTTTTAAGCTATGGGATTTGGTCATTAAGCTTCTCACATGGTTACTTGTACCATCCCATCCCCATATTAAGGATTAGAACCCAGATTTCAATAATGGAGAAAATAGCAATGTGATAGTTAGAAAAATTTGCATTTCAAGCCCAGCAGCATGTCAGCATACATGCATATGAATTTGAATCTTTGCGCATACAAAAAAATAAGAGTACAAGCATTCATTGACAACTTCCGGATATGAATGTTTTTAAATACAATTTTTTTATTGGAAATGAGAAGTAGAGGAAGTAGAAAGAGTGATCTTGGCATGAGTTGTGATAAGGAAAGATTTGGAAACAAAAGTGGTGGTTGATATGCAAAATGTGCACTGAGTGTGCTTCCGTCTGTTACCCATAACTTTTTTTCTAGTGATCCAAATGAGACGATTCCTTAGTTGGATTAAACGGGAAACATATATCTACATTTCTTATGAAGACATTGCATTCAAATTATGTCGTTAAGAATCATAAAAGTTGTCATAAAGTTGAGAACTGGGTGTAGTACATTGGTGGATGAATGTAAAATTAGTCTTTGGACTTTAGGGGGGAAGATTTAGGATTGATCTAGATAGATGTTGGCAAAGTTGCCTTCTTGATAATTATATATCATTCTTTTATCTTTCCAACGATATATAGCATGAAATTTTTGGACATCTGACCTGAAAGTTGTGGTCCTTATAAAGGAAGATGTATCTTCTATGTTTCTTCTGTGTTTTGCTTCTTCTACTTTTAGCTTCTACTATGTTTTGCTTCTTCTGTGATGATGTCATCTTTTTCTATGTTTCTGCTGTGATGATGTCATCTTATTATGTGTTTTGCTTCTTCTGTTTTTCGTTTGTACCTATCTTCTAGGTCTATCTTCTACTTAGTCTATCTTCTGCTTAGTCTCTCTTCTATGTTACTGTTTATAAAATTCTTCTGGGGTTACTGTTCATTGTATATAGTCTGTCTCGTTTTTGACCCTTCAAAAAATAGAATCTATCTTTGAGGCCTTCAAGAACATTGTAGATATTGAAGTCCTCTTTTGAACCATATAAAGAACATACAAATCCAATATCTGTAGGAAACGTTATAGCAGTTTTCCCATTGCATCTGTCTTTTTCCAATTCGTCCGCCTTTTCATTTGGCTTCGTCTAAACCTATCGTCTGTCTCATTTTTGACCCTACATAAGATAGAATCTATCTTTGAGGTCTGCAAGAAAGGTTTAGATCTCGAAGTCTGATTTTGAACCTTATAAAGAACATACAAATTCGATATCTGTAGGGAAACTTATAGAAATTTACCCATTGCATCTGTCCTTTTCCAATTCGTCTGCCTTTTCATTTGGCTTCGTCTGAGCCTATTGCCTGTCTCCTTTTTGACCCTTCCAAAAATAGAATCTGTCATTTAGGTCTTCAGGAAAGTTGTAGATCTTGAACTGATCTTTTGAACCGTATAAATAACATACAAATCCAATATCTGTATGGAACGTTATAGCAATTTTACCATTGTGTCTGTCTTTTTCCAATTCATCTGCCTTTTCATTTGGCTTCGTCTGAACCTACAGTCTGTCTCATTTTTGACCCTTCATCAGATAGAATCTATCTTTGCATTCCTCAGGGAAGTTGTATATCTTGAAGTCCGATATCTGTAGTGGAAGTTATAGCAATTTTCCCATACAAATCCTATATCTGTAGTGAAAGTTAGAGCAATTTTCCCATTGCATTTGTCTTTTTCCAATTCGTCTGCCTTTTTGTTTGGCTTCATCTGAACCTATATTCTGTCTCATTTTTGACCCTTCAAAGGATGGAATCTGTGTTTCAAGTCTTCACAAATTTTTATATCTTGAAGTTCTCTTTTGAACCATATAAATAACATACAAATCTGATATCTTTAGTGAAAGTTATAACAATTTTTCCATTGCATCTGTCTTTTTCTAATTCGTCTTCCTTTTCATTTGGCTTCGTCTGAACCTATCTTCTGTCTCATTTTTGACCCATTAGAAGATAGAATCCTTCTTTGAAGTCTTCAAGAAATTTGTATATCTTGAAGTCCTATTTGAAAGAGTCCTAAGATGATCTTTATCCAACATCTATAGTGAAATTTATCTCATTTGTTTCGAGACAAGCTCAGTATGATTGAAGACAAAAACATGTTTGATTCTTTTGGCCATAACTTCTTGTCTAGACACTCAAATGACTTTATTCTTGAACCATTGGACTCGTAAGGAAATAGAGAAGATTGTTCTAGAATAAAGTGTTATGTCAGAATGTTCAAGGGTGTTTTTGGCAAGACACTTAAGTGTAAAAGACATAAGGCATAAATGGAAGGACAAATAGGACATTTCTCAATCATTAAGGGCATCATTGGAAGAAGAAGTCTTGTCTTACTTACAAATGAAGAGAAAAACGTGAATGGAAGGAGAAGCTATAGAGAATAAAGAAAATTATTGAGAAAGAGAAAGAGAGTTGATTGTTTGAGAGAAAAGAAAAGAGTTCATTAGGGTTTAATTTTTTTTAGTCCTCAAGAAAGATTTTGAAGCTGTCCAAGAATAGGAAAAGGAAGAGGAAGAAAAGAGCTTCCATTTGAGCTGAAGATCTCTTTATTTCATGAAGAGTCAAGGTAAAGGCAGCATTCAAGCGTTCCCAAAATTTGGAAGCAAATGATAATCTAGAGCGTACGGTGAGTAGACCTAAATGGTCTCATTTCTTTGTTTGTTTTGTGTGAATTTTAGTATTGATTGATTTCTAAATGATTGTGTGAATGTGATTGTTTGTGTTGGTTACCAGACAGAAGGTCCGATGAATGTATTTTATAAGTGAAATATTGAGGTGCTACTTGAATGTAAATGAGATGAACTAAGTGTACTTAATGTGATTGTTAAATGTGTTTCCAATGTGAAAGTACATTTGCATATGAATGCGAGTGTGAATTCTCAACTATAATGTTGAATGTCGAACTAAGGTTCGATGATATGGGAAAGTGATTAACTGATAGTATGCTAATCTGAGTGATGCATTCCATCTCAAGAATGCATGAAATATAATGGCAGTTATGACCGTAGTAGCCACCGAAAGTGAAAGAGCTTAAAGCACATAAAGTGAAATGAGCCTTGAGCTCAAATGTGATTAAGAGCCTAAGGCTCACTATGTAAAATGAGACTTGTATCCCCCATGCCGATAAGGGACAGTTTAGGCACTCGATCAAAACAAAGTAACAAATGGAAAGTGAGTCTCATATGCATGGCATATGCATAATATGAATGATTAAATTGTAATGAATGTGAAATGCGAAATGTGAAATGTTGTGAATGTGATTATGTGATATGTGACTAGGTGAGCTATAGATGATGGTCACTCATTGAGTTTGCAAAACTCACCCAAAATTTGCAATTATTTTTCAAGGTCAGAAGAATACCCCGTAGGCTAACGGGAGTATACTTACAGCATACAAGTGAAGGATAGAGGTCGGGATCAGTTTGCATCTGCATTGCATGTCCTTAAATTAAATTGAATTGTTTCTTCCACACTTTTTGTATAAATTTCTATTCTGAAACAACTAAAGCGGTTTTGTACTTATAAAAAGGGCCCAAATGGCTATTGAAATTTCTGATGATTGTATTGTGATGATTGAAAATGATTATGAAACAAAGTTGGCCGATTTGGTTAGGGATTTCTGCACTTTATGTTTGTGGTTTCAAGTTACAGAAAATTTTTATACCAATTTCTGAGTGATTGAGTGCTCTAGCACACCACCCTCGCAGGGCTCGAGCTCGGACATCACCCATCGATGTCGGGTTCGGGTCTTGCGGGAGTGGGATGCTACATTACTTCCCATATTATTCATATAAACTTTTTTTAGCATTTTCCAAGGCATTTAATGCCTTGATCCAATACTTAGACATTTCAAAGCATAATTGAGCACATTTTTATCCAAGCATATTAGCCCACTGCTCATCAATCTAAGAAACAATTCAAGTTTACCCTAAGTAAACATGAAAGCCTTTTTCCTATGCACACCATCAAATCCTTAAATCCTAAGCTAACTTCATTTAGGCATTTTATCAAACACCTAAAGGCATAAAATTGAAAGCCTCCTTCCAATGTACATCTTCCTTATTTTTCATCATCAATTCATATTATACGTACATAATTAACACAATTAACATCATAAAGTTCATTTAAACCATCAATTTCAAAAGATATTCAAAAGTTCACAAATTTTCACCAAAGATAGGGCATTTCGGTTTTGGCTTAAGGAAGCTTCTCCATGACTCATTTCATTCATCTAAACCATGTTTCATGCATATTCAATCATGGGGAACAACATACCTTAACACCAAACTCAAAATCATAATGTGGAGAGAGATGTGGCAAAATTTACCTAAACTTTCGTTAAGTGATAACTTAAAAACCTTTGAGAATTTATCAAATCTAATGATAGATTTGAGTTCCTTGATCCCCAATTAGCTTAGAACACCTTGGTTTGGGTTGGAGAATTAAAAACTTGGTGAAGATTAAGTTATGGCCGAAACTTCCTCTTCTCCTCCTCTCTTCTCCTTCATTTTAATTAAAACAGTGTTTTAATGCCAAATAACGGGGTGCACGGCCACACACAAGAAAAATCTAGAATTTTGACTCTTTTTTGACCAATCATGGTGAATTTACCTTTTTTCTCTTAGTTTATGTTAAGTTAACATTATAATCCTCAAACTTTTCCTAAATTTGCAATTAAGCCTAAAATTTGAGAATGACCAAAACTTTTATTTTCATTTTGGTCCTTGAACTTTTGTAAATTATAATTAAGCTCCTTATCCAAATAAAATTACATATTGGTCCTCCAAGAATTGAAAAATTACATTTAATTCCCTTAACTTTCACAAGTTGTAAATAAGCCCTTATGTACATCAACTTTTCAAATTACGCTTTTTAATTTTCTAATAAGTCTATAATTCATGTCTAATCACCTCTAAGGCATTAGAACACATTTAACTTGTCCACCATGGCCATATCAATCCAATGGACTCATTTTTACACACTTAGAAGCTTATATGTTAGAAATCTCTAAGATTTCGCATATCGATGAACTCTAAGTTAATGTAAGGGCATATAACATTATATATCATTGGCACATATTCTGAAAGGATTCGAATACATTTTTGAACTCATATACAACCATGTTGATATAAATATACAATGGTATCTCCAAGTACAGACCAATACAAAAGGGCTTAAAGAGTCCGGCATTATAAGTCCTCCCCCCTCAAAAGAGTTTCATCCTTGAAACTTCTAAGTCGAGGACACAAATAAAAGGGGGTACTGACGTCTCATAGCATCCTCAGGCTCCCATGTTATTTCCTTAACCATGTCGCCTTTTTAAAGAATTTTAACTATGGGAACTTCATTGCTACATAATCTCTTTTCCTGCCGATCCAGAATCTAGACTGGTTTCACCTCAAAACTCAGTTCTTCTCTTAGCTCTACTAGAGATGTCCCTAAAACATGAGATGAGTCTGGTATATACTTCTTAAGCATCAAGACATGGAACATATTATGAATCTTATTTATGTTCGGTGGCAATTCCAATCGATACACCACAGTCCCGACACGCTCTAATACGGAAAGGTCTAATATATCGATGGTTCAGCTTCCCTTGGCTCTAAAATCAGACTATACCTTTCTATATTGATATTTGAAGGAAAAACATATCACCAACTGCAAACTCTAATGATCATCGCCTCTTATCCGCATAACTCTTTTGACGATCCTGGGTGGCTTTCATTTTCTCTCGGATGACCTTTACTTTCTGATTGTTAATTTTTATTAATTCATTTCCTTCGACTTTAGATGTACCAGAATCATCCCAACATAAAGGTGTCCTGCACTTTCTCCAATAAAGTTCTTTGTATGGTGGCATACCGATACTTATCTGATAGCTATTATTATAAGCAAATTCTATCAAAGGCAAGTGTCGGTCCCAACTCCCTTAGACCTCCATCATACATGCTCTCAACATGCCCTCTATTTTCTGAATAGTCCTCTCTGACTAACCATTAGTATGGGGGTGAAAAATAGTACTAAACTTCAGTTTACTCCCCAAAGATTTCTAAAATTTTAGCAAAAATCGAGAGGTGAATCTTGGATCCCTATTCGGTATTATAGAAACTGGCACTCCATGTAGCTTTACAATCTCATCAATATATAGCTTTGTAAACCTCTCCAACGAGTAGGTTGTGTGGATAGGCAGAAAATGAGCAGACTTTATCAATTTATCCATTATAACACAAATAGCATCGTGACCCTTCGATGTATGATATAGTCTAACTACAAAGTCCATTGTCACATGCTCCCACTTCCATTCCAAAATAGGCAAAGACTATAACATACCCGCTGGCTTCTAATGCTTTGTCTTTATTTATTGACAGGGAAGGCATCTGGCTACAAATTCCTCTATCTCTCTCTTCATCCCTGACCACCAATAGCTCTCTCTAAGAGGTCGATACAACATGATGCTACCAGGATGCATAGAATAAACCAAACTGTGAGCTTCTTCCAAGATAGCTTGCCTAAGATCTTGATCATCCAGTACATAAACTCTATTTCTAAAGACTAACAATCCATCTTCTCTCAGTTGAAACCCCTCATCCTCTTTGGATGGTAATTTCTCTCGAATGACCTTTAACTCAAGATCATCAACTTATGATGTTCTGATCTCAACAAATAGTGTTGGCCGAACTTCATGTAACATCCAGTTTCCATATAACGGGCTAAATTATAAAAATGGGTATACGGGCGATCAATCGAAGAAATTAGGAAAACACATATCATGCTCATGCATTTATGAACAGTAATTTTTGCACATGGAAAATACCTGTATATGTATTCATGACATTTTCCCGGTAAAATTGCGAATAAATGGAAATTTTGCAAAATAGGCCTTGTGTGTGTAAAAAATTAAATTGGAGAGGATCATTAGGGTTTTCTCATTTTTAGAGAA
>JANQBM010000004.1:14146353-14157211 GCA_025594535.1 Erythroxylum domingense | reverse complement strand
AATGTATATATATATATGCGTCAATCACCAACCCTTCCTTCTTGGTGCTTATCTCTTCCTTATCTTCTCTTGATTCTGTCCAGATTAGGTGTACTTCTATTTTCGGTAGAAGACTTCTTGGAAGGATGGCAAGAGGATCTTTAAAGATTGTGTTTTAACTGGAATCAAATTCTGGAATTTTATCTGCAGATTTCCGATTCCATCCTTAAGCGTGCCCACGCTTAGTCTTTAAATTTTTGTTAAATTGGGGATTTCGGATATCTTTCCTTATTTTGCATCTTTTTTATCTTATTTCGTCCTTAGAGTGTTGAAAATCATCTGTAAACAATTATAAAGCAATTCTATCAATTTCAGATACCAATTTCAACACATCAACCAAAATTAAGTCCAAAATAAATACAATTTAAATGACTTAACAGCGTATGTGGTGAAGCTTATATCTTGGTGAAGAAAAGTCTCTATTGATTAATCTGAGAAGCTTGTGGGTGCGTGAGCTTTAAAACATGTTGATAGCAGATGTAGTTTGTAGGTGCGTGAGCTTCTGGGGGAATACGTGTTTCATGGGTCTTTGAAGAAAAATACTGATTACTGCTCAAAGTAACACCATGATTCATCTTTGCGAAGAAAGAAAGTTTTCAGCTGGGTTATTTTGAGGAGAAGATTTTATAGGGAATTCTTTGTTGATCTCAAATAGTTTGTTATTTTATTTTCTGTTGATTAAATACTTGAGATATGTCTATTTGTTATTACTTTGAGTGAAAGTAGATAGAAAAATCTTCTGACGAGGTTAGCATGAGTCGGTCGTGTTATCGAGTGTGAAAGTTTTTCACGGGTAGTTAGGTTGCGAGATAGTTGCAGATATTGAGAAGTGTTGTGTTAAATCAATTATGTATAGTTCTATTGAACTTCTGTAAAAGTGATTAAGCTAGGTGAAGGCCTCGCAGACGTAGGCCGAGTGAGCCGAACTGCGTTACCAAATTTTGATGTTTCTTTGCTATTTTAATTTTATTTATTTTATTTTATTAATGGCAAAGAAGGTTGCGAAAAGTTGCGAAACAATTAACTCTCTTGAATTTTTCAGGTAATATAATAAGGGAAGCAAACCAGAAAAGACAAATAACTAGAACTAAGACGTAAGTGTGTGAGTGAGAGATATATATTTTACGTACGTTGTTACGACAGTGATATAATTAATGACCATGCGTGATATATGAAAATCACTTTGGAGAGTTGGCAGGACGAGTCTGCGCGACAAACATGCAAATACTGGAAAGAGTTGTTTAGATACATCTCAAACAAGTTTTGTACAAAATAAATTACATATTTACTCGTTAAATTAATAAATTATATAACTGTATTTGGCTTAATTAAAGTATGCTTAATTAGCTGACAAGTAATGGCTCAAGAAGTGGATTGCATGCTATTTTTAACATCTCACTCGGTCAAAGATCTCCCGAATTTCATGAAATACATCGGTCATTAAAAGAGCAATCACGTTGTTCAACAACAGGCACGAAAAAACAAAACGAAACGAAAATTTACCAATAGTGTATGTTGCTAGAACTCTGAATAAGATAGCTTTCTTCTTGCCCTTTCAGCACTCGTTGTAGAAATTCCTAGTTACTCCCTACGTTAGTGAAACTAACATTAAATTTACATTTCATTGAGCTAAAGGTTTACTAATAATTGGCCTGACAAATGCTGAGAGAAAATCTTGCCATGCATGCTCTTGTGTCTAATGACTGATTGTTGGTGTCTACTCGATAAGCCTAACAGGTCCGTTTCTAGTTATGTTAAATGCTCTACATTAAGAGGTCAAGTTACTACAAGAAGTTGCATCAGAAGTAGTCATCAAATGCTCCTTTATCACTATCCCAATTCCCAGAACCTGCATAATGCAATCGGCAAGACCGAAAATTAAAAAAGAAGCAATCAAAAGAAAGAAAGTTATCATCTATCAAAACAAATCCTTAAAAAAGTAGAAATATTACAATCTTGATTATTTGAGTGCGGGAACTACAGTATCATGGACTCATGAAAATTTCCTAGAAGTTTAAGATTTCAAGAACACATCTTCCTCAGTGAGACAGTTCCAATCAAGTAGATAACGAGCTCACTTGAATGCGGTAAGTTCCAGAAGAGTCATAATTGCAGATACAGTTCGAAGCCAGCTAACCTGAATTTTCTGTTGTTGAAATATCCTGAACCATAAGTTGAAAGGCATTAGAATTGCGAGAAGATGATTTGTTTGAGGCTGGAATTTTAGCCGGAGCTGGAAAAGTGAAATCAGAATCACTGGATGAGACATCCGAGTCATCGGAAGGAGGATCAATTCGCACCCTCGGAGCAATAAATCTAGAAGAAGTCGAGCTGGATGACATATTCAGGATTGTCTTTAGCTCGGCAAATTGGTCTGACATGGAATACAACATCCTGAGACACACTAGACCAGATATAGTATTAGTCATACATGAAGTACGCTTGCCTATTGTGAACATGTTACTTCATGTGTATATATATTCACAGAGGCAGCGTTGAAATCTATAATTTGCGTCCAGGTCTAAACTGGAACATGATACAAGTGATTTCAAGTCTTTCGCACTGCTTCTACCTGTTCAAAGAGGCCTGAAGTTGATAAACTCTTCTTTCGGTTTCTTCTAATTTCTTGCGTCTTTTCTCACTTAATTCCAGTGCTTCAGCATATCTTCTTTCAGCATTATCAGCTCTTTGCTTTTCTGTCCTTACTAAGGCCTGTGCAACTCATTTATTAGCCTTTGCATTCGATAAGTTAAAGAGGAGATGAGAAAATTTATTAGCAAATTAATAGATGAACAAGCACGAATGAATTATAAGCTATCATCAGAAAAGAATCGAGATTACTAGGCTCGTTTGAGGTATATACTCGATTAACACCAGATCAAATTACTATTACAAGGCTCGTTTGACGTATATACTCAATTAACACCCGATCAAATTACTATATAATATGCTAGCTTTTAACAGCTATCCTCCCTTGGTTCTTCTTCCATTTTAAACACCAATCTTTCTTAACTATATTTATCGTTTTGAATCTTGACACCAAAAGACTAGCTTATTCTTGATCGGGAAGCAAGTCTCTTATAAAAATTGTTTAGATCAACCACTTAACTGATGCAAATCGCAAATCTACGAGTGGTGGGATATCTGAATATAATAATAGTTAGGATCGCCATCACCTTTAATCTCTCGGCCTCTGCTCTGGGATTATGAAAACTTTCAGGGTCTTGGGGATAAGCAGATGTTTCGATGTTTAGAGAATGAGCTTCTAGTTCCGTGACATGTGAAGCATTATGCGGTAAATCTTCCATTGAATGATGTGAAGCATTTATATCCATTTCCTTTGCTTCTTCCGGGACCATCTGATTTACATGGTTAGCAGGGCTCATTGTTAGATAGCATGAAGAATCAAAGTCAACTAAAGAAGGATTGCAAAATCCATTCAATACCAGATTCTTGATGATAAGAGAGAAATCAAAGGTGCACAGGTATTACACGACGAGGAAATTGCTAATTAGAACTTATTCCTTACCCTCGACTGCTTTTCAGACTGAAACTGCCTTTTAAGTTCATCATTTTTTTCTCGGAGCGAACTAGTGTTTTCTTCACCCTCCTGAGAAGGAAAATTGCGCGTTAGCGATGAAAAAGAGAAAATAGCATTCTCCAAGAGAATCTAGTGCATCTTTAGCACGCACAGGAGACACAAAAAAGATGTTACTTTCGGTGCTTTATCTAGCAATAGCATTTCATTAGCAGCACCATGTGGTTAATTATTTCCATGTTCCCAAACAAAAAGAGGTACTAGATGGAAAAACAACACAATTAACTTAAATAAGTTTATCTAAGCAGCAAAACGAAGGTAAGCTTGATACAGATGACCAAAGCCTATAAAAATTAGTACAGAAATCGTGATAAAATCAAAGAAATTAAAGGACAAATCCTCAATCGAGTACCATCATGCTTATTCACGTTCACCCACAAGCCTAAAGCATAGAGTGAAAAAAATATCTACCGCAAAGTCACTATCTTATTTGTGCTTATATATGAAATAGGTGAGCCAGCCTATAAATACAAGCAGTAAACTTATCCTCTCTAAACCAAAATTTCCACGTTTAATCCTTCAACTGCTTCACAACTCTAACATGCTATTCTAAGGAGCATTCAAAGGGGAAAACCCACCTTACCTCAAAGGATATGCTTGAACTAGGGATTTGAATATCGTCATCAATGATTGAAACAAAATAAAATAAGGATTCGCTTGAACTAGGGATTTGAATATCGTCATCAATGATTGAAACAAAATAAAATTTGGCTGATGTCATCTTGAAATAATAATTAAAAATTTAAGGTTTCTTATAAGTTTTTCATAATCAAGACCTAGTCTAGCTATAAACGAAATAAGAACGTTATCCTCTAAGCATAAAATATGGTTCAAAAAGTTGGCATATGCCGACACCTACAATCATAAGGTTTCTCTGTTCTTTCCCAGAAGTTTTTCCTCTCCATCTTCTTTGTGACAAGGCTGATGCCTTTTTAAGCTGCTTGTAGTATGAAACAGCGCTATGACAGCGCCAGTAACTCTGCAAAGTTTATCGGGTAAGCAACCACAGGAATCATACAAAGGCAACAAGCAATTGGTTAGTTGACAACCTGAAGAACAATTGCAGCCTTGGTTTTCTCTCTAAATTTCAGTTCTTTACGTGCAGCCATTGCTCGCAAGCCCGTCTGCAAAATGACTGAAGAAGACCTTGTGCCGGTATACGTTCTTCTAGCAAATTGTCTACGCAAATTTTTCTGGATTTTAACAGCAGCAGCTTCCTGTTTCATGCGTTTGTATGATTTGCGAGCAAGTTTTCCTGCGAGAGGTAAAGTACAGATAAATCTAGAACCAAAAACCATAACATGGGCAGCTCATTGAATCCTAGCAGTGCATGTAAGAGGTTCAAGACTTGAAACAAAAACTTAAAAGAGTCTACAGAGAAAGATACAGTTAAATTCTTTAATTACCATGCGTCCAATGAAATCTTTTACATTTCATGAAAAAGATCTTCACATTTGCCTACGAACTCACCTCTCCAATGAGATTGTAATTTGATTGAAGATTTCCGCAACACGATATACTTTTTTCGAGTAGTACGAGTTCTAAGCCTCCTCTGGATGACTGCCGCTGAGTTGCGAAGCAGCCTTGCTTTCCGTGCGTCTAACTCAGCCAGCTGACCAGCTCTTAGGAAAACCTTTGTTTGACCAATCTGCCAAATTGTGTGAAATTAAAACCTTAGTTTTAGGCCAGTACGGTAGCCTTGAGCCCCTAAATAGTTTCGGAAAGTGTTTCTGGTAATACCTGATATCCTGTAATCTCCAATTTCTCCAAAATCCATTTGCATGCAACTTTCTCTTCATAGCTGCATGCAAATTGCAAGAATAAACTTACAAACTAGAACCAAACCTGATTCAATCCAAGCATAAAACTCCTTTCTCTTTATTGCACTTACTTCCCTTTCGATACCTCTGGTGCTAGAATAGTAAATCGTGTTAAAAATTCAGAAAAGCTTTTATGACCAGGGTATCCAGCGCATTTTATTCTGATTGCCTCCAAGACTCCCTAAAACAAATATGTACGAAATCATTAGACATTTAACAAATAAATCAGAGTGAAGAAGTGCCAAATTTACTCACACCAGATCTCAGTTGTTGAATGACATTGGTGTTCTCAAAAAAAGAAGGTCTCAATGAACTATTTGGCTTCACACATCTAATGTAGTGGGGCACTGTAGAATGTAGAATCTCCATCAATTGTTGTAATTGAAGCTGCATAAATTTGACAAACACTTTTGGTATGTCATCATTGCAGTGCCAAGAATTATTGAAAAGACCTAAAAAAAAAAAAACGATGTACTTTGAAACGCGATCCAATGGATGAGAACTTGGATGATTTGGACGTATCCTCAGAACATGGAGGGAAAAGGCCAGCTACAAAAGAACAATTCGAAGAACTCAACAAATCTTGATGTTCAGGAACAATATAGTCTTTGTTCTTGTCTAAGAATTGATCAGAGTGGTACAGAACCTGAAAAGAAGTTGATGGAATGAAATCATTAAAAATGCAATTTAAAAATAAATGTGTAGGAAGATAAATAGAGCAGCAAAAGTAAATAGCATCTCACCTCTCCTGCGTAATGGACAATGGTGAAATCTGAGCGAGTCAGTTTAGGCTTGATGAACCTCTTGTGATCTTTGAATGTCTGATAAAGCTTTTCACAAAATGTCTCATGGGTTGATTTCGGGAACATGCTGCGGCAATAATGAGTTTGCATTACATAAGCAACATCATCACTGAGGTTAACACTTCTAATTCAATTTAAAAGCCACAAATTGCTAGCATACCACGTTTCATCAAGCAAAGTAATGATTCCACCAGGCTTCTGCGAAATAGTGTGTAGTCTTAATTATGAAGGAATAAATACAACCGGAATTAAATTTCATCAAGTGTCAAAGAGAAAGAAGCAGGGGTTGCGGAATGCAATATAGAGACCTTCTCAATAAGATCCAGAACATCTTGATTATCAACATAATTTATGTAGCTCCAATCAATCCCCTCTTTGGTGTACTCCTCTTGCTCCATCTTGAATACATGCTGAACGGCACGGCATTACAAAAATAGGATTATATGATGAAGTTTGTTTCCATTTGCAAAACTAGACAATATATAACTAACCTCATACCTGGTTGAAATGTTGTTGCAGCTTTTCATTCGTATAGTTAATGGAGAATTGTTCAAAACTGCCCAAGGTATCAGAATTATGAGAGGCTTGAGTAAAGACAAGTAGATATCAAAGTCTGTGTTTGAATCAGAATTAAGTATGAGAGGCTCAAGTAAAAACTACATATCAAGGTATGTGTTTTACCTATTATCTTTAAAGCTCTCAAAACCATAAATGTCAAGGACCCCAATCAGACACTTAGAGGTAGGATCTTGCCCAATGGATGCATTAATTTTATCCACCAACCTGATCATACGATAACAGTTATACTATCCAAAAGAACGTTAAATAAGCGGCACTGTCATATTAAATATGTGATGAGCTAGGAACCGATATATTTTTACCAATTAAACAAGCGAGAATATATACTCCTGGCTAAACCATCCCTGCTAACTGCTGCACCAAGAGGATCAAGACTTCTCTTTATGACTTCTTCTGGAGTTACCATCACACGTTTACACAGTGCATCTTCTAGTGACTGAGGATCACACCTGAAACAAGTATACAGTAGACATTCATATGCAAACAAATAGGAATACAAAAAAAAACTCAGGGATGGCTTTAGTCACACATGAGAAGCTCTGCAGTCGTTTGAAGATGAAACCTGGATTGCTCATCTTTCACAACTGATGAATCAACATCTTCGTCTTTAGCAAATTCAATATTACCAAGATGAAGAACTGCAGCTATAACTCTGAAAATGGCATCCTACAAAAGTACGGGGGAGAGAGAGATTACTCTTCAAGAAAAATACCTACTTCTTCGGCTTTTAATTTGATTAACAAAGACGATCATATATTAGGATGTGAAGCAACCTCCAGACCTGTTCGTTCTCACTTATTCCAACGATACTCATAGCTCTCCTAGTGGAATGATACCGACTGGCATCACTCACACCATCCAATTCATAACAATTGGATTGGTTAAGATAGTGAAAAGACCTGGGGTTCCCCAATTTATATTTCTCAATCTCCTAAATAAGCCAGAAAATCAGTTAGTCATCAAAATGACGCAAATCAAGGAACACAGAGCAACTGGCATAGTAGACAGTCCACGGAAATGCCCACCTCTTGTGGGGCGGCACAGAGAAGATAAAAACAATGATAGTTACGCTCAGGATCTGAAATCTGACACACACGGGATCTTTCTAGAAGATATGTTCGGATTGCTGCTCCTGAAATCCTCCCCCTCTCATCAAATTGAATTTCAACGAACTTTCCAAAACGACTGCACCATTGTTTCCAACAGAGCATTAGTTTATTAAAGTTGCAGCCGAATATGCTCAGAATGGATCATCACATCTTAATAGCTACTTCGGAATATGCTTAATAAAGGATGATTTTAATAGCTAAATGCTAATGCTAGATTGAACAGTTACTGAATTAGCCTAGAACATAAATTGCTAAGCTCAATTCCCATTTCAAAGAATTCAATTGCATATAAGTTCTGAAAAACATGGCTCAATCAATGCTGTGGAAAATGTAAAACAATTGAACAGTGGAAAGCCTGAAAGTTCTCACCTGGAATTGTTATTTCGAGCGGTTTTTGCATTGCCAAAAGCTTCAAGAACTGGATTCGACTGCAAATAAATAATTAGTATAAAAAGTTTTTGGTTTCCAGAAAGTATTCTTAAAACAAAGCCATCATAAACAGAGAGGCCAACTCGTAAGGAAGCACTAGGAACTAGGAAATATGCACAGTACATCACTATTTCATCTCTTCCACAAAGTAGTTGATAAATAAAAACTTGGGGAACTGTTTTCTAGAATCCTTGATCATCATGCAGGTACAGCTTTTGGATTTTACCATGGCATGTGCTTTAGCAAGATTCATAGAATCTCCCTAAGCAATCCTATAATGAGAAACATGATACACTCACTAGTTATGTAAGCAATTTCAGCCTAAACACTAAAAAGTGCTCATCCACAAAGCCAATCACTCAAATAAAAGAGTTTGTATCCCTCAATATTTTCACATGAAATGACTAACTAGACTGTATGAAAAAGACCGACTCGGTTGGCAGGCCAAGAGTTCTAGTATTCACTATTTGAGCTGATATTTAATCATCCAGCTTACTTCTAACACTTGCTGTTCAACGGTGCGACCTTCAGCAGCAGTATGACCGCCCACATATGCAAGGTATCGCATGAGCATTTTGGTTGTTTCAGTTTTTCCGGCCCCACTTTCACCACTGACTAGAATTGAATTGCTTTTGCCTTCATTGATCATTTCCCTGTTCCAAATGTCAGCACCTTGAGTAAATAGTAATCTGTGGAGGCACCAGTATAGAACCCAATAGCGATGATTCACCTGTATGCGATATCAGCAATTGCAAAAATGTGAGGGTTGAGATCTCCAAATGGTGCTCCCCTGTATCGATCCATCATGTGAGAATCATATAAATGTGGAAGTCCTTCAAATGGATTGACAGCAATAAGAATGTTTCCAGTGTAAGTCTGCGAGAATGCCAAAAATTATAACAAAGCTGCAGTAAAAAAATGATTTGTCTTAGAATAAAGTTAATTCTTTCTTACATAAATTTCATTCACTGCATATCTTGTAGACAAATTGTGCAGAACTGCAGGCTCATGCAAATAATGCAGCCTAGTCATGTCGTCAACTCCACCTTCGGGTGGCTCAGCATCTCTTGGATATATATGTGATAAACTAGCAACAACCTGCAATTTTACGATTCATAAAGCACAAATTAAGGTGAGCCGGAAGTCCAACAAATTGGGAAAAACAACAATATTACTTACAACTTTATCGTCGGAAATTTGAATCTCAGCTTCTTCTCCCCTAATGTTAAGTACAACTCCATCTACCCAAACTAATTCTGGATCTTCAACCCAAATCTGGGAACCGATATCAATTTCTCCTAGGATCTCCTGTACCAAGTGAGACTTATGTTATGACTAGGATGCAAATCCAATACAAGAGATTGTGACGGAGAGAGAGCTCTGGAGTTACAAGTTCTTTTTTTTGCCTAATTCTCTCTGATTCATCATTTTATGTTCTCCACCATGCTTTTTGATTCTCAGCTGCGAAAACTAAAAAGTTGTCGTCTTCAAGCCCTACGAATTCGCTTTACTTGGAAATATCATATTCATCAAAGAGTTTTCATCTTCATGTTATCGGCTTCAAACACGAAGCACGGTTAATCGTGTACTTTGGGGTTTACTGTACGCACATTTAAGTTGCAATGATACGCACCTTAATGGAAGAACATGCAACATCTATCAGAACTAGCATATTTCTGTTTTTCTTATCACCATGATTGTTGATAAATCGGTTAAGCCAAATATTATTTGCACCATTTAATTTGTCACTACGTTAAAAACATGTGAAAATAAGAACAATCAAAACGCAACAACAACAGGAGAAAAGGAAAAGGAAAACCTACCATTCTACCAAGAAGAGCAGAGGTCTGCTCCTTTCAGATTATCACAAAATGATAACTAACATCCTCCTGAGTTTGCTGGAAAGAAAGACAAGTCCATGGACAATCACAACCTCTCCAATATGGATGTAAGAATGTCGAAAGAAAATGAAAAAAAGAAAACGTTGTTGTTGGAGGTGAAGAAGTGAAGAGAGGGAAGTTGTTGTGTTTTTTCCAGGATGTTCGCGGAGTGAGATGTGTTGTGATAGTTTGTGGAATTTGAAGCAAAACTCTCTTCCCTCCATTTCGCCAGCTTGTGGTCTGTCTCTAGACTCTATTTTGGCGGGGACATCATGACCAATATGCTACGTCATCGTTTCTAACGGTCTTATTCTATTCAGCGCGGGAATAACTGTCATTCCATTACTAAGAGCTGCTTTGCTTACGTTATGTTTGCTTATTTAAATGCACGCAAGTATGAATCTCAACCGAACTAAGAGAACAGTCTTTCTCGTAAGTCTCATAATTGTAGCACTAACGCTACGTTTGGTTGCTGTCTCCAGTATCTGGAGACAGAACGGAACAGGACGGAATGGAACAAAAGATGGAGACAGTAAGGTGTTTGGTTGTGGTGGACAGAACAGAAATTTCTGTCTCCGTCTCAGGGACAGAATGTGTTTGG
>JANQBM010000004.1:14074476-14132380 GCA_025594535.1 Erythroxylum domingense | reverse complement strand
CTTACAATTCTTATTTTTCGAAAATCACTTCCTTCACACTTGTACCGGGATAATTGTCATGAACGAATGTACACTAATTTCTTATATGCACAAAACTCTCTATTTACAACTGCATGAGCATGAGATGTGGTAATTTACCACATCTGGATCCGTTTCTTCGGTCCGACCCGTTCTCTGGAAACGGGATGTTACATTTTCATAATCATGCTTTCTTTCATTTGAGGTGTTTACCAAGGATCACTAGTAAAATCCAATTAAATACAATTCGGTGAGATGATATTATATACCATATGAAATTAAGAATTTTTGGCGTTAAATTGGCATTCCTAATTTTATTATAATGCACTCACTTATTGATCCAATTTTCCAATAAAATATTTTCTTAATTATGATATGATTAATTACAATATCTATCATTTGACATAATAACCTCTACTACATTTAAAATGTGTAAAACGATGATGTTTTAGGGTAAATAAAATTTGCAATTTTATCACAATATATACAGATACAATTGTACTTTTGATAGAATTCTATTTTAAATAAAACTACAACAGATTCCTGTAATAACTTAATCAATCTCTAAAATATTTCTCCTATGTTTATCCAATCTAATAAACTATAATTACTCTTGTATATACAACAAGGTACATCTCATACATATGGGCTAATATCTTAAAATCTTAATCTTAATATTTGTTGTGGTACTCTTTTTTGGTATCTAGTATGGAATATGAAATCTTGATTTAACATTTAATATAACTAAATCATCAGCTAATAACTCGATTATTTAAATAAATTTCTTGACTTTACTATGAATAATTTTGAACTTTGTTGCATTTTCCATATAATAATGTTGTAAGATTCAATCTAAAACTCAATTATTATATTTTTGTTAAGGAATTTAATATCGAATTATATTTCAAAGAATCACAAATCGAAAGAATAATCATCAAGGAAAAAAGTCTAATATTGTAATTTTATAGAGTATATTCAAATTATATAATTAATAAAAACAAGTAGAAATTTGAGTTATCAGTATAAAATTCATGTATACATCCAATTTTCAGAAAAGTGTGTTTCCCAATATAAAATTTCTTTAATCATGTACATCGTATATATTTAAGTGGAAATTTAAATTAATGTCAAAACTATATAGTTGATCTAAGTAAATTATTGGTTTGTATTATATTGGTTCACGTTTTGGAATATAAATAGTGTTAGTTTTTTATTTCATTTTTTTGTTAGACAAAAAAAACAAAAAATAAAATTTTAGAAATAAATACAGCAGCAGCAGCAACAACAACAACAACAACAACAACAACAACAATAAATCCTAATATATTTTTTTGTGAAAAGTACAAAATAAGACTTATGTATATGAGGACAAAATAATATAGTGAAAATAAAGTTAAATGTAAAATTATATGGAAAAAAATGATATTGATATAAAAAAGATAATATTTTAAGAACTTGGATATTTCTCAAGACTAAAATGGAATAGTTTCAAAATATAAGCTTAACAACTTTCGAAATTTATATTTGACAATCTTATAGACTTAATAAACAATCAGCTAATATATAGATTTAGGAAACTTTTAAGCTAATATAGAGAAGCTAAGTTAACATGACTATAAATTCTAATTTTATAAAATAATTACATTGAATATATTACTAACTTTAATTTTAATAAATATTACAAATTAAATAATCAAACTACTAAATACAAATTGTTTAATCCAATATTACATGGCGTATGTTAAGTATGTAGGGCGATATATAGTTAGTGAGGTAAAATCCACCTAAGACTATAAAGTGATTTGCTTATGGAAATAAAATGGAGAGCCAGTTTTGCTTTTCAACCTGTTATTTTCCTTTTTAAAGAATGAGAGTATGAAGACAAATACACAACTCTCTAAAAATCAACCAAATATTAATGACAAGAAATAACTCTTCAAGTATGAGAATAAACTAAATGATGAAATGAACATCAAGATTTAACGTGAAAAATCCTTTAATGTAGAGGAGAAAATCAGATGACAAACCGACAAGTAAATTCGTTAAGCTTATATATATTGTAATCATATTTGTCACATCAATCTCAAAATAAGGTTGGTCGTTCAACATAAGATTATGGAATCACTTAGTCTTTTTTTTAAAAAATAAAATATAATTTATTATATTATAACAAAAGCTATGACACGATCCTAGCTAAGGATCTTACAATGAGAGTCAAGAGAGGCTACACTAATCAGTATGTACATCAAATTAACCAATTTTTTTTAAGATCTTGCCTAACAGTGCACTGCTTAACATTAGCAATCATAACCGCTTTAATCGTATTGACAATCTGCTTAGCAATTTCATATTTAGGCAGTTCCTATTCTTGTATCATTGGCAATCACTTATTCTTTTCCATATGTACATTATTAAATTATCATTTTGAGTAAATTTTTATGCAGAAATGTTTTAAATTTTGACTTCCAATTCCGAGTAGGTGTATGACATATAACTGCGCAGTGTATAATATTTTATATTAGGAATTGTGATAAACTCATTTTCATCTACATTTTTAAATAAAAAGACATAATATTAATCTTAATCAACTTCAGTAGTGCAGTAACAATGGGAGTTTGAAGGATATTAGAGTATTTATGTGACTTGGAATCAAATGATAGCCATATGAGTGTATGGAACTGCATAATGCAAACAAAGAATTATAAGAACTATGATGGCGTAATTGAGGAAAAGTTAACAAATTCATTATAGAATTTAGGTGGCTTCAATCACCTAGAAACTAGAAACAGCAACTGCTAAGGAAGGGATAAGTAAGTAGGGTTGTAGTTTGGTCATGATCCATGTTAGTGTTGTACACGTGATGGCCTGAGTTGTATTGTATTCACAAAAAAACTGTTAAGATAGTTAGTTGTTTCTGTTGTTTTAAATAAATGGAGTGTTGTCGTTTTAAGCTTGTACATAGTAAAGTGTAGTTTCTGCTTTGTATAGTTTTTTTAGTTCAGTTGTATATCTTATAAAATCTAGCTTTGTACAGTACATACGAGATAATAAAAACAAAAGCTAGTTTATTTACTCTTTCTCTTCCTCTCTCGAACCTTCTGCTCATGGTATCAGAGCCAATAACGATCCTAGTGATTGATCGTTATTGAAGGCCGATTTGAGCTAAATACAACACAAAGGAGAGAGTTAGAGATCTTCGATAGCTGTATTTTCTTCGGTGGTGAAGAACGAAGTTTATCTTGACTAATCGAAAAGCTAGGGTTTTGTGTTTTTGATTCAACATCTACGACTGCGACTTCAACCTGCGTTTATGTGATAATGGAAGGTGTCTCTACGGAATCTCCTACTGGCTCAACACTGGACCCCCGATTACGAGGTATGCATGAAGAAAATCATATGTATCTTCAAGGTTCAGATTATCCAGGTATGAGTTTAGTTACTACAGTACTGAATGGGAGCAATTTTTTGAGCTGGAGTAGATCTGTGAAAATAGCCCTAGGAGCTAAGATGAAATTAGGGTTTATAGATGGAACTTTTCCCAAACCTAGTTCAGGATCCGCTGAGTGTGATAGGTGGATTAGGACTGACTATATGGTTCGATCCTGGATCTTAAACTCAATATCAAAGGAGATTGTTGAAGCTTTTATCTACACAAATTATGCCTAAGAACTGTAGTCAGATTTGGTAGAAAGGTTTGGGGAGAATAATGGGCCTTTATTATATTATTTACAGCGGCAGATTAATGCTGCATCTCAGGGTAATATGTTTGTGGCAAAATATTTCACTAGATTAAAGAAATTATGGGATGAACTTTGGTGTCTCATGCCTGTTTCGCAGTGTACATATGGGGCGGCAACACAATGCATCTGTGGAGCACCTAAAGCTCTGGCTGATTTAACTTCAATGAATCAGTTAATGCAATTTCTGATGGGATTGAATGAAAGTTATGATCATGTTCGGAACCAGATACTGGTTATGGAACCTCTACCTTCCATTGATAAGGCATATTCTATGGTGTTGAGGGTAGAAAAACAGAGAGAAGTTCAGATGGTTTTTGGTGAAGGAATTGATCATAGTGCATTATTAACAAATACTGGAGGTGGTAAGAAAAGTGTAAATGGGGGAGGAAAACAGTCCAAAACAAAGTGGGGGAATGGAGATAAGAGTGAGTTGTTTTGTAACTATTATAAGAAAAATGGACATTTAAAGGAGAATTGTTTTAAACTCATAGGTGTACCTAATTGGTACAAGGAGTTACAAAATAAGAGAGGGAAAGGGACTGGGAAATCTTATAATGCTAATACAGTAAATGATATTAATTCATTCACTGTAGATAGCAGTAAATCAGTTCTGTACAGTACTGTTAATGCTAATAATGCTCCACTATCTGAATTGATTAAGCAAGAATTGTTGAAGCTAGTTAAGAACAACACCATCACTGATCCTCTTATGGTGAATATCGCACAGACCACAGACTTTGCAGGTACCCTTCCTATATTAGCTCTTTCTAGTCTTGGTGATATAGATTTAGATTCCTGGATAATAGATACAGGAGCTTCTACTCACATGTGTGTGGATGTTTCTTTGTTAACCAAACATGTTCTTCCTGCCAAATACATACCAGTTTTTCTTCCTGATGGTACTCAGAATCGAGTCCATCATATTGGCGATGTTGTATTGCCAAATGACATAATTTTGACAGATACCTTGCATATTCCTACTTTCAAATTTAATCTGTTATATGTGAATAAACTTGCTACTTCATCATCCATTATCTTTACTTTCTTTCCCAATCACTGCATTTGGCAGGACCAGAAGACTGATCACATTTTGGCAGTAGGAAGGGTTATAGGCAAGTTGTATATCCTTGATAAGGATTCTTTTAAGGCAGATACATTGGCAAAGTATTCATTGTGTAGTGTTGCCAGTGATGTTAATAATGTACAATCTATGCCAACATATAAACTTTGGCATAGACACTTAGGGCATGTTTCAGATATTGTACTTAGACATATTCTTCCTTTTGTTAATAAAAGTGTTGAAGTGATTGATGTTTGTGATATTTGCCCACTTGCCAAGCAACATCGGTTAAAGTTTCCTCATAGTCACATTCATACTGAGTTCATTTTTCAGTTGATTCATGTTGATGTATGGGGACCTTTTAATCAACCTACTCTTTCTGGGGGGAAATTCTTTTTAACAATTGTGGATGATTTCAGTAGGGCGACTTGGACTTATTTCATGACTCATAAGTGTCAAGTTCTCGGATGTTTAGACAGCTTTTTTAAGATGGTAAAGACTCAATTTCAAAAATCTGTTAAGATAGTCCGAACTGATAATGGGGCAGAGTTTGTGAGTAGAGATTTTCAGCAATTATTTACTGCCTTGGGTATTTTACATCATAAGTCTTGTGTCTATACACCTCAGCAGAATGGAATTGTGGAGAGAAAACACAAACATTTATTACAAATAGCTAGAGCTCTCATGTTTCAGGCTTCCTTACCTAAACTTTTTTGGGGAGACTCTATTCTTACTGCTACTTATCTCATCAATAGACTCCCTACTCCACTACTGCAGTGGAAAACTCCTTATGAGATTTTATATGGCTGTCCTCCTAAGTATGATCATTTAAAATCTTTTGGCTGTCTGTGTTTTGCTACAAATGTCAAACCTTATAAAGATAAGTTTGATCCGAGAGCCTCCAAATGTGTTTTTTTGGGATATAGTGCAGGGCAAAAAGGGTACCGATTATTTGATATCACTTCTAGTTCATTTTTGGTTTCTAGAGATATAGTTTTCCATGAAACAACTTATCCTTATAAGTCATTACCCACTGCCCCCATGAATGTTCCACTTCCTTTAGTTTCTTCTGATCAGTTTTCAGATGTTTTGGCTGATCCTTCTTATATTCCTACCTTCCCTCCTTCAAACACTGATCATTCTTCTCCTTCTATTCCTTCTTCTTCTTCTTCTTCTTTGCCATGTCCCATTCCACCTCCTACTTTACGTAGGAGTACAAGAGTCTCCTCTAAACCCGCTTGGCTTAATGATTTTGTTTCTCATGCTTCTACATCCCAACTTCCTAGTTTTGTGGATCGTTCCTCCAATTATACCCCTCTTACTTTCCCTTTTATACCTACACCTCATCTTTCCTTCACATATATGTCCTTTTTAGCTAATGTGTCTGTTATTGAGGAACCTCAATCTTATCATCAGGCTAAGGTTCATGATCATTGGATAAGGGCAATGAAGCAGGAGTTAGCTGCTTTGGAATCTAACAATACTTGGGTGTTGACTTCTTTACCAGCTGGTAAGAAGGCAATTGGTTCCCGATGGGTGTTTAAGGTCAAGCTTAAGCCTGATGGGACTGTTGATAGATATAAGGCTAGGTTAGTGGCCAAAGGGTATCATTAAGTTGAAGGAGTTAATTTTACTGACAGTTTTTCCCCTGTGGCAAAACCTGTCACTGTCCGTATATTATTAGCTGTAGTTGCTCAGTTTTCCTGGCCTCTACATTAGTTAGATGTTAATAATGCTTTTCTGCATGGGCATCTTGATGAGGAGGTCTATATGTTACCTCCGGATGGGTATACTGCAGCTGGTCCTCATCAGGTGTGCAAACTGAATCGGTCTTTGTATAGCTTGAAGCAAGCCTCCCGTCAGTGGAATTGTGAATTCACTAAGCGTTTGCTTTCTTATGGTTTTCTTCAATCTCAGCATGATCACTGTTTGTTTCTTAAGTCTACTGGTCTTCATTTTGTGGCTCTGCTTATCTATGTAGATGATATCTTGTTGACTGGGCCTTCTATGGATATTTTGGTTTATGTCAAACAATTTTTATCTTCTGCCTTTTCTGTGAAGGATCTTGGTCCTGCCAGGTATTTTTTAGGGTTGGAGATTGCTCGGTCTTCTCTTGGTTTATATGTTAAGCAACGCAAATATGTACTTGATCTATTATCTGATGCGGGTTTGACTAGTGCTAAACCAGTGTGTACCCTATTGCCTAAGGGCTTGAAGTTCTCGGCTGATTCTGGTTCTATTTGGGAAGATGTTGGGCAGTACCGTAGACTGATCGGCCGGTTGTTGTATTTGGGTTTTACCCGACCTAATATTACCTTTACAGTTCAGCAACTAAGTCAATTTGTGAATGCTCCATGTCAGGCTCATTTTGATGCTGCCATGCATCTGTTACGTTACTTGAAGGGTTGTCCCTCTAAGGGGTTGTTTTTTCATGCTTCCTCTGTTTCTTCTGTGCCTGTTGATTCTTCTCCCTGCTCTCTTGTTGCTTATTGTGATGCTGATTGGGGTTCATGTTTGACTACTCGTCGTTTTGTTACGGGTTTTTATGTTTTTTTTTGTGATTCTTTGATTTCTTGGAAGACCAAGAAATAGGCTACGGTTTCTCGATCCTCAGCTGAAGCTGAGTATCGGAGTATGGCTTCCACTGTTTGTGAGTTGTTGTGGATTTCTTATTTGTTGAAGGATTTCCATATTTCCTTTTCCTGTCCAATTCCTTTGTGGTGTGATAATCAGGCTGCACTTTATATCACTGCCAATCCGGTGTTTCATGAACGTACCAAGCATCTTGATATTGATTTCCATATTGTTCGTGATCAATTCAAGTTGGGTTTCATCGCTCTTACTCATGTTTCTTCCAAGCATCAGTTGGTTGATTTATTTACCAAGGCATTGGCTGCTCATCTTTTTACTTTCCGTCTGTCCAAGTTGGGTTTGGTTGATGCACCAACCTCCAACTTGAGGGGGGGATGTTAAGATAGTTAGTTGTTTTTGTTGTTTTAAATAAATGGAAGTGTTGTCATTTTAAGCTTGTACATAGTAAAGTGTAGTTTCTGCTTTGTATAGTTTTTTTAGTTCAGTTGTATATCTTATAAAATCTAGCTTTGTACAGAACATACGAGAGCTTTGTACAGAACATACGAGATAATAAAAACAAAAGCTAGTTTATTTACTCTTTCTCTTCCTCTCTCAAACCTTCTGTTCAAAAACTTCAGATGGATGCTAATGAAGATCTTTCATGTTGTTGTTGGAGATGGTGGTCGATCACGTTAGCGATGGAATCGACGACGAGTTTGGTAGCTGTTCTGGCGATACTACCGGCGACATTCATTCCGTTCAAGGTACAGATGCCCTTGCTTCGTCCAGGGATATTATTGCATCGGTTGGGACTTGAAGTTATAGGACCATTTTTCGGTAGAGATTGTAAAACTAATCCTTGTTGCTTCCAGTACTCCACTTGGACTGCTAGTAGCCTCATTTCTGCTAGTTGAAAAGAAGCCAAGAAGATTAATGAAATGAATAGCAATCCCAAGATGGTTTTATGCTTACAGCAGAAGGCCATATCTTCTTCTTTGTTTTGGTGATTGACGAGCACAAAGTGACAGAAAATTGTTATTACTTTATGCGGTTTCGACCACAAGAATTACAAGGATATCAGGTTGTGCGTGGCTTGGTAATGAAGATGAATCTTAAGACATATATATATATATAGAGAGAGAGAGAGAGAGAGATCTAGGTTTGAGCTTTGACTGCTGCCTCTACATGGGCTTACTAATTTCTAAGAGTTTTGACTAAGCCATGTGTTTGAAGGTTGAAAGGAATGAGGAATTAATCAACACACGGTACATAGCTTAGACCTAAAATGAGCAACATAAATCAACGAGCCTGATGCACCCATTTTGTTCAATCGGTCTAATAATATATATCTTCCAGGTCATAATAAAAAACAACGTAAAATGCATACTCAGTTCAAACATAAATCAGACGGTTATACTAGTAAAATTAGTTGCGCGAGAAACACGGGAACAAACGCTTCTATATGTAATAACAATTGTTTGTACCCTTAAATTAAGACATTGTTTCAACAATTTAACTCTTTGCGACTGAAACTGGTTTGTTTACTTGTTTCATACTATTCAACTGTCAACAAGCACTCACTTAAGAAATCGATACAATACTAGTGTGCACCCCGTTCTGTTAATAACGGCCTACGTGACCTTCCTATTTTGCCGCCTTTGACGACGCATCTTCTCCGGTGAAGTCATTGAAATATAGATGATAAAATCAGCCTCTCTCTAGACAGATTTAATCAGTGTATGGTTTTACGATAAATTTGATTCTATTTAATCCTGGCTTCAGGTAAAGTAGACAAATTTGTTGGTCAGAATCTTAGTTGTCAGTAAGAATCAGTCCCCATTCAAACTTTTATGTGAAAGGTTGTGTTCCCACAGGGCACAGATCATAAACAGAGCATCAAACATTAGACAAAACACCGAGAAGAAATGCCAATACACTAACAGAATCACATCTTCCAATTTCTGCAGTCTTAGCAAAGGAATAAGTTCAAACTTTCCCTGATAGTTTTAGGCATCATCCACCATAAATTCTGTATAGATCAACAGCCTTCTGCACGGTATACATTCACTGTAATTTATAACAGGGTTGGCATTTATGAACAAGATAAGAGTTAGACTAAAAATCATCAAGGACGTGGATAAACAGTCATTTGTCAGTCAGAAGCCAGCCATCTCACTTTACAACAAAGCTGATTAACAGGAAGAATCATTTAGAAAGAGCTACCTCCAGTTTCTCTTTCAACTGCATCGCAGCACCAGTTTGTGTCCGGATAGAAAAGGTATGAAGAATGTTGTCCTGGTCTGTTGTTGACACACTACAATCATGAGGCATAACTTGATGTTCCCTGAATGTTTTCATAATGCTAGATATTGGATGAGAGTCCAGAGGGCAAGTTATCCTCACAAGTGCATCATCCTGTCCTGACTGGAAATCTATCTCTGGCACTGGGAATGGCTTTTGTTTACTACTTGATATCTCCCTTTCAGTTTCCAAAAGCCTAATCTTTGTTTGCAGGTCCGTGATATAGGTAATGGCATCACCAAGCAAAGAGGCCTTGTCCATCTTAGAGATATTGGGGACAACAGCTCTCAATGCATAAAATCTCTGATTAAGCTTCTCCCTCCTCTGTCTCTCCGCTTCCACGTGATTAAGTGGCTCTTCTCTCCCATTTGCAGGTTTTCTTCCTCTCTTCCTTGGTTTCCGTTCATCTGGCTGAGGTGACAAGTCATCCTTGGGCTGCTCCAAACCAGTAACAACAGATTCTGCATTGAAACCTGCATCAAGCATTTAGTTCCAGATAAGGAGAGAGTTTTGAGTCATTTGTAATATTTAGACAGCCATTAGAAGGATTTCTAATACTACCTATTGCTTGAATTGCATAAGATTCTGACGTGAAGACCAAATCATCTTCAACCTTAGGTGAAAAATTAATGCTTACTGATCTTGGTTTTGAGCCACCCAAACATAGTTCATGCCCAAAGATTTTAGGAACCTTTGCATCTGCAGTGCCAGATTCGCCAAATAAAGTTCTTGCCCTCTCCATAACGTTGTGATCTTCAGGCAGGGATTTCACCGAAGCCAGTTCAATAACTCCAGACTTAAGAGGTAAAAACGCAAGTGTTTGGATCCCAGCCAATCTTGCTAACTCTGATCTAAATTGGTATTGAACCAAACAATTACCAATATCAGACACCCAAATTAATCTGCCAGACTTGTATGATTCCCCAGGACCATATGCCGAATCACAGCGAAATGTAAAATACATTGACGTTAGATAAAGCATCTCTATATCCGAAACCCCATCAAACCTGATTGCATAATTATCTTGATCCAACAAATTAAAGCCTGCATGCAGCTTTTGAAGCACACGTTTCTTCACATCATCACTCTTCTCAACTCCCTCCAATCTGCCGTCCCCAACTGGATTTTCACCCCCAACTCTACCGACATTCGGATCCCGGCAAATCCCATCTCCCCAAGCCAAGATGGATTCACCAGACTTCAAACTGGAAAAATTCCAGAAAATCACATAGTTCCAACTAGAGCCTTCCACAAGCTGAGAAAGACCTTGTTGAAAACCCAAATTTCTCTGCGTTGAAAAGAACTCCCTCAATATGTTATTAGAAGCTGATAAGCTCAAAAACTTGCAGGCCTCACTACCTAATACAGATTCCACGACTGCCTTGTCTTCACTTCCCCAAAATTTCTCATCCATTTTTCCTCTTTCACGATCACCACACAAACCTCAAATTATCCTAACTTAAAACGTCAGAACTTCAAGCTCATTCCTGAAAACGTTTAAAGAGAAAAAGGAAAGAAAAGATGCTTAGCCGGAACTCCAAACACGGACTAAAATCACCAAAATCCCATTTCAATAAACTCAAAACACGTTATTAAAAATTCTCAAAAAAAAAAACACGTTATTAAAGCAAAACGATATGGTCAAAAGGAGCAGGGCGAAACTACTACAGACACATCGGGCAAATTCCTTTAAAGAACCTGCTAAAAAAGTGTACTAAATAGTAGGATGAGAGCAAGTAAAGAAAGAAAGGGAGAAAACAAAAAAGACTTGCCTGTGAATTATAGTAACCTACGAACTTGAGATGCCTGAAATTCCCATATAACCTAAACCTTGAAGACGTTTAGATTAGATCTGAGGTCTAGGGTTTTCCTTCAAACTTTTTTTTTTCTTTTAATGTTGAGAACTGAATGAGACAAACTTGGTGCCACCAAGTCACCAACTAGCTCTTTTGGGTGCGTGTGTGTGGTGCTCATGGTCATGTTATCCTCAACTCTTATAAAAGAGGAAAATGTGTTGCTTTCGTGTTGTAACTTGTAATTACGCCACATGCTTCACGTTGGGCTGTCCATAGAGAAATGGACCCCACCCATCACGTTGGAAGGAATAGCCAGCATTCCTGTTAATTACTACTGATTTAAATGTTCGCCTTATCTTCAATGAGCAGACCTGTCACCGAGTTTAAATTAAATAAATAATTATATAGAATTATAATAATACTATAGAAATAAGAGTAACAAAAAGTGCAATTTGCATTTAATATTTTAATTAGAACATAACTTATACCTATAATATTTAGTTCAAATTCAATTATAATATTTTTCAAATATTTAAAATAGATAATGAATTAATTAAAAATTGAATGAGATTGAACTTTTCATTTAAATGTCACATTAATATTGATATAATTCTTATTATTTATTTTAAAGATTTATTGGCAAGCAAAAGTGTCATGTGTATATTTTGTAATTTGAATAATCAATCTGTAATGTTAATTATTTAGTTTAAGTTGTTAAATAAAATTCATAAATTCCCTAATCAGTCAACTTTAATTTGTCAAAACCGTACATTATATTAGTACTAAGCATCCGGCTAAATTCTCTAGTTTGTCAAAAACCTATATTAGTACCAAATATGTTTTACAGCTCCTTAATTTCTTTAATGCACAATCTTCCTCCAGCTTCTTCAATGTAAATTCCTTTCTTAACGCTTCCTCCATCTGTTTTGCAGCTCCCTAATTTCGTTGTTCTTTCGGCTTCTTCAACGCAAATACCTAATGTCATTAATGCTTTTCCCCTTTGTTTCGTTGCTTCCTAATTTCTTAAAACACACAAGTGCACTAGAGCTTCTTTTTAGGATTTCAGAAGTTACAATGCTTTGTAAATGACTAGATATATGATTTATATGTTTATCTGCAAGTTCTTTTATAATGATCATGTATTCTTAGAATATATGACATTTTTCCTAATAAAATTGAAGATTAGCTAATGTTTGGTTAGTTGAATTAAAAATTTTCTGTAACTTGGTCAAAAGCTAGTTGGAGCAGTTAAGCTCCATGTGCTATAATGTGGGCATGGTCCAGTAGAGGGTGTGGTAAAGCCTTGCTATGGCTTTTTACTTCACTTTTATTGTAAAAATAGACGTCTTCATCAAATTTTTAACTAATGGAGATGTATAGAATAGAGTAATGCAGTTGTGGTAATTAATTTAACTTGACTGCTAAATATAATGCCAAAACCAGGTAATGCAACCTAATTCTGTAACTTGGACATAAAATTACCGTAAATAATATAATTCACTAGATCGTATGGACATAAAATTTATAGGCATATAGCCATAATATTGAAGGTGATACGACAACTGCACTAGAGCCTTGTCGGCACCGGGCATGTACGAAGTATGTGTAAGTTAGTCTGTATGCTACTTAGTGGTTTAAAAATTTTAAAAATTTTCTTAAACTCTTCTTTTCTCATTTTTTGATATAAACCATAGAAGCAACAGGAGATGAAAGACAAAACAAGTAATCAGTGAGTTATTGTGTTTGTTGCCTAAAGTATTTAGTAATAGTTATTGTCTTTGGTCTTTCCTACGAATTATGCATGTTTCTACAAGTCTTACCAATTTGTATTTTTTGTGATTATTTATTTCACAATTCTCTTTAGAACGTGAAAGCTTATTGTTTAGAGAAAAGGTTTAGGTCTTGGCAAGTCTATTGAAATTCAACTACTTCATTAGTTAATTTTACCATTAGTTTATTATTATGATAATTGCAGTGACATCTCCCAAAGCTATAGATCCCATGTCTTCTACTATAGCACCAATCAATGATGATAATATGGTTTGTTGTTATAGGTTAAATGCCTTACCAAGAACTTGATGGAGTGATCATAACCTATGGAAGAGATTTTATGGATGCCCCAAATATCTAGCAACTTTTTATTTTTAATAATGTAAAATTATTGATACGTATAATGTTTATCTTATTAATTAATTTTTATTTGAGGGTAGTAGATGTGATATTTTTCAAGTGGTACGATGAGAAATATACTAAACTGTTAAGTTGATTCATAAATTAAAAAAAAGAAGTATGTATGTTGAAGAGGGAGTCTTGGCAACGCTGAAACAAGTACAATTATGGAGATTGAGGAGCAAATAAAGCTCATGAAGCAACACATTAATGTGTTGATAAAAGAGAAAAAATGAGTTGAAATTAATTGTATAAAATATTATAATAGGATTTGTTATGCTTATAATGGGTGAAATTTTCAAATTGTTATAAGAAAATGGTATTGAATTGTAATGCTTTGTTTCAAACTTAAATTCTAATGAATGTAATAATATGATTATGTACCGGACATTATATTTAAATATAATTTCTAGTTACATACTGAATGTAATGATTCTCTATCATTTCTCATATGGCACCAGTAATATTTAGTAATTTATAATAGTAATATATTTGAAATTCATTAATCAAAAGTGGCAAGCACATTAATATTAGTTATATATTTGGAATTCACATATAAGATGTTTAGAATTCATATCCAAAAGTGGAAGACATATATACATATAGCGAAAAAGAACATATCAACAACATACCTGCCAAAAAATTTTGTCGATAATGCATCCATATAAAAATTATTGTCAACACATTTGAGAACTTTAATGGGGATGATTAGATTCCATATTGCTTCCCTCATTTGCACTTGACTGGGAAACTTGTTCCCATGGTGGTTAAGTTAGTGGTGCTCTCCTCCTCTTTGCTTCAACTTCTAAATATTTGGAAGTAATGCCAGATCTTCCTTTGAATCTTAGACCCCTTAGTTCAAATGATAGCTTGAATGTATGTGAATCAACTTCTCCAAACTTCCCTTTACTAATGTATGAAGATCTACGAACCTAGAAACACATATGTCATTCCTAGAATTCATTTGAATTAATTGTTAATAATGTAACAAACTTTTATGTATATAACTCACAATATTACTTTGTTGACTTGATATAGTGGTATCTTCAACTATGTTTGCATTGATAACCTATATTAATAAAATGTAACATAATCATTAGTTATTAAAAACAAGATAAATTGATAAAAAATTGAATGGTTATATATCTGTGAAGATATCTTAGTGATCACTTATAGACATAGAGGAAATAACAATATGAGTTTGATAAACAAAGTAAAGCGCACTAAGTAATGCAAGGTATAATCAAAAAAGGTTCTATACCTAAGAAAATGTTTCACTAAGTAATGTTGAGCCTTCTTTATTGCATTTTCTAGCATTATGGCCATAATTGCCATGCTTCTTACTTTTTTTTACCCATCTCTCCCGAGAAAATTTGTTTGAATTTTTTTTTTACATTTTAGGCTCATTTGGTCCTTTCTTTCTAATTATTTTTGGTCTCCTTGGCATGAATTTTTTAAGTGGAGGGTGTATCACCTCTCATAAATCATATGACAAAAAATTAAACCCCTAATAAGTTATAACATATGTTCATACAAATTGAGGAATTGAGCATTCTTGTAATAGTCACCTATAAATGTCTTGACCCTTTTCTTGGAATAATGGATAACACTAATTGTATGTTTGCAATGTTATCCTTATAGATCCAACACATGACAACTACATGATTTTTGTTACAATATGTTTGCCATCTCCTTTTGACATTTTATATTCCCCCATCTCCATTCCACACTATTATTAATTGTATTGCATCTTTTTGTTCTTTTCCAATTTCTTCATAATGGTAAGTATAATATCTAACTTCCAAACATGTATAAAATCTCTCCTTTTCCGTATCATATATGAATATAAGTTCTTCACCGCCACCTAATTCTAAATTATAAGCCGGTAGATTTACAAACCAACTCCATTAATTAATATTTTCTACTTCCATAATAACCCAAGTTAATGGATGCATCCCTCCATCACCATCCCTCCTTATTGCACTTAATAACTACCCTTAGAACTTAGTCTTTTGAAAGAAGCCATCAATTATAAAAATTAGCCTTAGATGCATCCATCCTCTTTTTATGGCATCAAAGAAAATATGTAACCTTTCAAACTATAACTAACATACAACTCCTATGGGCATCCCTTAATATACCTAAATCTAATCTTATGGCTTTCAATCTTCTTCAACTTGACATTGTATCCTGTTTGCACTACATAATTTATAAAAACCTATTTAAATTCTTTTTCACTTTTATACTCTATCCCCAGTCTCCAGCATAGTGCCTTATCAGTTGGATTATGCCTGATACTTGTTGTTGGTCTTCATGATGGGTAATTGAGTTATTCTCTTCTTGGATATTCGTCATTACCAATAAAACTACTACAATTAGTTGAATCAATTTTAATTAGTTTATGTTATTAGAAATATAAACTTCTATATACCCATCCTATTGGTACCTAAAATCTTGAACATATTCATTAGCCTTACTAGCTTCTTTAACAATATATTCATCAACAAGCTCATCAACATTACTAACTCCTTCATTAATATGTTCATTATCAATATAATCCACCTTAAGACCATTACTTCTATCTTCACCTTTACTATCTCCATCCTCTCCTTTTTATAAAGTTTACAAGCTTGAGACATCTTTGGTTTAATTAAAAAAATCTCAATGAATAACTAAATGTGAAACTTGGTATATTGTAATATGCCTTGTGAACTTGAAGGTGTCCTAACTCCTTCCCTATGTCACATATTTACCTATAGCTGACATAATCAAGGGTCATTTTATTCAAAAAGACTTGTTTACATATCAACATATTTTAACTCAAGTTTGGCTACTAACTTCCCACCATGAATTGCCTTATACAGCTTTATGAGGCCATTATAAATATGTTCATATACAAGTTAACAAATTTAGTGACACCTGAAGAATCACTGTAAGGAATCAGAATATGAACTATTTGATAAAAATGCATATAATTGTAAATTTAGGGTTATTTCCTAACATATGATGGCCAAAAAATACACCAGCTATTAGGAGGGATTTTACATAACTGGATTAAAGAAATAGGTGTAGGAACTAATCTTAAGGTTTGTATAAGAAACTAATAATCACATATTGCAAAAAAAAAAGTACTTAGGCTTTTTTAGTTTAATAACCGAACTAAAAAATAAAAACATTTAGACTTACCTAATTAATCCTATTAAGCATGGAATCATCCTTATATTTTGCTAGATAGTTATTAATCCTAACCTAAATAAGAACCTTTTTTAAATAAGCCTACACTAATTTAGCTCCTACAAAGGAAATTGATAAGTATATAAAATTAACAAAAATATGGGTTATTATAAAATGAAATGGCAAATATTTTCTAAACAAAAATTGTAGGAAAAACATTCCCTTCCTAATTTGTTTTACGAAGAAGAAACCATACTATATGATTAAGGATTTTTATGAAAATATCTATGAATTGTAAAACCATTTGAACTTAACGAATAATAATAATTGATATAAGAATTATCAACTATTAAATTCAAACTATATGAGAATTTTTAACTATTAAATTCAAACTTGCATTATTTATATGTATAAGTACAAAAAAATAATGGTTATTAGGAATAGGAGTGATACAAGTGAAAAGGAAGAGTGTGAATGCAAAATGGTAAGTATCAAAGATTTAGTGAGGCATATAAGTAAGGAAGCCATTTGAGACTGTCCATATTTTTTTATTTATAAGATTCTCACTCTTTTTCACACGTATTCCTTCATCATCTTCATTTTATTTTTCTAGTTACTTAAACTTACTTCTCATAGCTCACTCTTCTAATTATCTGTACCCACATTTGCAAAAGAACATACAACTTCTCTATTAATGCCTCATAGCTTATTTTTAAACTTTGTATTCATTCTCATTTATGTTATATTATTTTCTTTCATTTCCATTATTATTGGTCTTATTATTTGCAAAATGTTATGTACAAGTTCCTTGTATTGATTTGAACCTAAAAGCCTTCATTTTTTTTCTAAAGATCATTGATCATTCTAGTTTCTTGACCTATACTATTTTAACTCCTATGAAGGAAATTGATAAATGTATTAAATTAACTGAAACTACTAAGACAGAGAGTAAAGGATATAAGAATGAATAAGTGACATGAGAGAAGCTCAATAGAGGGACCACATTAAAAATGCAGAGTGATTTATAAACAATAACAATATTATAATACAAACAATGGACTATGCAAAGCGGATGGATTTATTAATGGATTTTGTGGTTTCTAAAGCAATATGGACCATATATAATAGAAATAATGACAAAAGGGACAACCTACCACGATTTATTGTTCCCTCTTCACCTATTTCTGTCATGCTCTTATTCACTTGATGAAGTTGGTACGTGATACAAAACATATAGGAGAAGCATTTAAGAAATTAATGATTTTTTTAATGAAGTTATAGCTCCTTTTTGTTTAGCTCAAAGTTTTAAAATTAATTCAAGTTACTATAATGCAAATATATGGCTCTTATAAAATAATATAGTAAGGTATCATTCCCTCGAGGATTGGTTAGTCATATTGTAATTAAAATTTACTTTTGTTTGAGTAAACCAAATAATGAGAGATTGAAATTGCAAAAATTCACCATTTAAAGGCTTGCAAACACACATCAAAACATCATTAAAATAAGATAAATGTTAGGATCATTCTCTCCGTACCATATAATCCCTCACTTTGGTAATGTAATCATGCTTAGTCCTAGGCATTCTAACATATTGGCCCTTTGTCTCTCAATACTCAAACCAATTAAGCCCAAAATAATGATTAAAGTTTGGTATATGATCTCTCAACATACTTTACTTAACTGTTAAGTGGATATAAAGTAAACCAGCTAAATGCCTAATTTGGGGCCAAAAGTTATTGGGTTTAATCAATTTAGGGCTAAACACTATAATCTGCTCAATTAAAGTCATCGAGTCTACTCAATATTAAGCTATTTTGGACAAAAATTTGGTAGTGTCACACATCCACTGTTAACTCTAAGGAAGGTGTCTTACGTGGCATTTTCATAACCTATTTTCTGACACCTTCCTTATTTCCACAAATTTTAGACCTAATTGCAACCCATAAGCCTTCCTCAAATCTAGCTAGTTGAATAATAAAGTCATTGAATTTGAATGGCGGATAATTCTCTTTGTATTTAGGAAGGTGAGAATGGGAGTATGATTTGATAAATGATTATTAGCAAATTTTGAGAAGCAACTGGGAAATAGATTCATCCATTTAAGATTTTCCACACTTCTATCGAGTTTCTTCTATCAAGTTTTCACACTTCTATTGAGTTTGCATGTTATGTAAACTTATATAATTTGAAACAATGAATTTAGTTTAGATTCATATCACTAATTAACTATATCATTTGGTCTTACTAATGTACTTAATACTTTTATGATGTTATATCTGTGTCAATGCTAAGGAAATATATCAATGATCCGAACCATATTATTACCTACCAACCTTTATAACTATAAGAAGATTTAAGCTTTAAATAAAAGTTAACTAAAATTAGATTCCAAATATTAGGCTCTTTGTAATGTTTAGTCGAATGGTGAAATTTTTATAGGAATTTCATGGTTCAGAAGATTTGTTAAATCTTAGTTTTTGACTTTTGTATACTTAATTTGTAGAGTTGGTCATTCTTCTTTACATGTTATATGCTAAGTGCTTCTCAATGTTTCATATATTTTTTAGGTGTCTTTGTTATTTGTTTTTAAATGTTTAATTGGTGTTGGTTCAGGTTAAGGTATGTTTTGGATTTGATAAGCCAAAAGATTGTAAGCTCATTTTTGGGATTATGTTGTAGGGTTATGTTTTTGGTGTTTTTCATAAAGTTAGAGTAACATTTTTAAGAAGTCTAAACCATAAAAGTTTTAGCTTTATGTGTTTAGCTTACTTAGGGTTATAATCATAAGATTCTAAAATATGTAGGGTAGGTTATCATTGTTTGAGTAACATATAGTTAAAGTAGTCACCTAAGTGCTTTGACCTTTTAAGTAAGTTTAAGTAGTTGGATCAAGTTTTTAAAGCAAGTATCTCTCTTAAATCGACGTTAAATAAATTTTAAAAGTTTCAAAAGGGCGTAAGGTTGTTCTTTTCTCTCCCTATTCTCTCTCAAGTTCCTTTTAAGGATTTAAAATTTTCATAATTTAATCTCAGGTTTCTTCTATTCCTTTCTAATTCTATATTGCTTCTTATTTATGGACTTTCTTATATGAGTTTGAATAAAACCAAGAAATTAGGTTGCTTTTTAAATAAGTTAAGATTGTAGAAGTTTTTGTTGTTGAGTAATATATATGTAAAAGTATTGAAATTGATTTGAGCAAAAAATGAGTGTAAAATATGGGAAATGGATTTTAAGTGTTTATGATTTACGAAATTTGATGAATATAAGACATACGAACATTTAGATATGATATATATGAGAACGGTGATAATTATACAAAACTTGACTTGGAAATTTGTAGACTATTATTTTAATTATGTCTACCTACACCTAGAAGAGCTATATGTTATGGCATTATAAGTGCATCCTAGAATCCCTATATAACTGTATATGGTAGAGTCCCAGCGAAAGGACAACAACTCACTAAATGATAAAATACTTATGTACGGTCGATTAATGATTCAATTCAGATATCATGCATTATAAATGGTAGATTCTTTACAAGTAATCACCAAATGGTATAATATCAATGGCTCTTCATTGATTATAATGGTATAGGAAACTATAATTATCCATTTTTCTATCTAACCACTGAATTTAGCAAGGAACCTAAGAGTTTGTAAAGAGCTTAAAATGAATTTCCAATCCAAAGAATCAAAAGCATTATAGTTATTTTTGCCTTTAAATAATTGATGTTTATATCTACAATATGAAAAATACATGAATGCATGAAAGTTCTGTTATGATTATGTTAAAGTGTTGGGAGTGTTCTGCTTGTGTTGGTATATATCACATGCTTTTGTTAATATTATACCGATATTTGATTGTTAGAGTTTTAAGTGTTAATACTAATGGTGAAATTTAGTGTTTTATACAATAGATATAAATACAAAACTATTGAACAAGTGTATTATATTAAATATAAAATTTTCTTTTAAACAAGCCCTATTTTGTGTTGAAGAGCATTACTCATCTTTATTTTTTGTAGTTTGTGGATGTCTGTCCATACAGGTAAGTCCTACAATTGATGTCTACCATATATGCTGCTTTAATAGAATGAGTATTTGGGTTTGGGTTTTGCTGAATGCAAAGGAGGTATAGATTTTATGTTATTTAGAATATTCTTACAATCAATGATAAGTTTTTATGTTCTTCTTTAATAGTCTAAGTATTTATGTTTAGGTTTTGTTTGAATCATTAATAAGTAGATTTATGGATTACATGAGTATTTACTATATGTGGAATGATTTTGAGATCTTTTGGATGATTCAATGCATAATAATGAAACAAAATTTTGTTCTTTACATAATAATACCTTAGATGAAACTCATAAGAAATTTATAACAGTTCTTTGCATAATAAACATCTAGAATAGTATATAGGTTGGAAACTAGTGATGTAGCTTCCATTATACTTATTGGTGAAAAATTTCATGAGCCTAGGAGTTATAGCGAGAACTTGCTTTCTCGATTCATATAATGTAACAATGCCACGTACCATAGTGCTTGTTTAAATTCAAACTTTGGAAATGAACTTTTAGGTGATTAATTTAAACATGAATACTTGAACTTCATTGTGATTAATTCAAACTTAATATTAAAATAAGAAATTCATAGGTTTAACAGACATGATAATTCTTTGCATAATAAAACCCTAGGACGGTATATAGGTTGGACACCTGTGATGCAGCTCCTATGAGGCTTATCAATGAAAAATTCCATGAGACTGAGAGTCATAGTGAGAACTTGCTTTCTTGATTCCTATGGTGTAGCAAAGCCACGTACCATAGTGCTTGTTTAAATTTAAACTTTGAAAATGAACTTGTAGGTGATTAATTCAAACATGAATACTTGAACTTCATTGTGATTAATTCAAATTTAATATTAACATAAGAATTTCATAGGTTTAACAGACATGACAATTATTTGCATAATAAACCCTTAGAATGGCATATTGGTCGAAAACCTTCGATGTAACTCCCATGAGGTTTATCGGTGAAAAATTCGACAAGCCTAAGAGTCATATCAAGAACTTACTTTCTCAATTCATATAGTGTAATAATGCCACGTACCATAGTTCTTGTTTAAATTCAAACTTTGGAAATAAACTTGTAAGTAATTAATTCAAACATAAATACTTAAACTTCATTGTGATTAATTTAAAATTAATATTAACATAAGAAATTCATAGGTTTAACAGACATGACACTTCTTTGCATAGGAAACCCCTAGGACAATATATTGGCTAGAAACTCATGATGCAGCTCCCATGAGATTTATCGGTGAGAAAGTCTGCAAGTCTAAGAGTTAGAGTAAGAACTTGCTTTCCCGATTCACATGGTGTAATAATGCCACGTACTATAGTGTTTGTTTAAATTCAAACTATGGAAATGAACTTATAGTAACTAATTCAAACATGAATACTTAAGCTTCATTTTGATTAATTCAAACTTAGTATTAAAATAAGAAATGCATAGGTTTATCAGATATGATAATTCTTTGCATAATAAACCCCTAGGATGGTATATAGGCTGGAAACTCGTAATGCAACTCCCATGAGCCTTATAGGTGAAAATTCCACAAACCTAGGAATCACAGTGAGAACTTACTTTCTCGATTTGTATGGTAATGCCACATACCTTGTGCTTGTTCAAATTCAAACTTTAGAATTGAACTTATAGGAGATTAATTCAAACATTTTCTATAAAATTAAGAGAAATGAAGGATACTAGCTATGAAATCACTTTTTTAAATGATGGTTTTGCAGAAATGAGTAATGTTGACAGATCTTGGATGTATAGACGATTAACTCCAAATGGTTTCATTAATCCTGAGTATGTTGAGGGAGTTGAAGCTTTTATTCACTATGTATGTTCTCAACCTGCATATATAGATGGACCAAAGATCAGATGTCTATGTAAAAAGTGCAAACATATTTGTTTTCTTCCTATTGATAAAGTGAATCTACATTTATTAAGAAAAGGGATTGTTCCAAATTATTTTTGAGTGGACACGACATGGGGAGCCATTGATTTGTAACACCTAAAGGGGTAATAAAGTAAACTCATCAATAAATATGGATGAGTTTGAAGGAGGGGACTTGTAACATCTCATTTCCCTATGTTAAGGGTTAGAACCCTAGAATACTATAGATAAGAGACATCAATGAGAAAATTAGGAAAATGCATTTCATGCTGATGTATAATAACATAAACACATATGTGAATATTAATTTTTGCACACATTAAAATGATTGTACATGCATTCATTGAAATTTTCGGGTATAATTGATTTATAAATATGATTATGATATGAATTATGGATTATATGTCTTGAAATTTGATTTGGGGAGTGTGAATATTGATTTAGAAGTTTTTGTGAAATTTGAATAACCTCCATCAACGTCAAACCTATCTCTCATCTTTCATTTATTACTTCCATTTTGTGTCCTCATCATCTTGCCACTAGAAAACCTAATCCTCCCAACCTCCATGATGATGTTCGTATGATGTATGGAAAGTTAAGGTTGAAGTAAGTTTGAAGAGTTTGGAGTTTTTATCAAGTAAGTTATACTTTGATCTTCATGGGTAGTCATAAATGAAACAAATATGGCGATTATTTTGATATTAAATGATTATGAAAATAGTGATCAATATACATGTGCATCATGGATGAAGAATGAGTATATGATGAGTAAAAATTTATGAGGTTTTATAGGGATGTTTAGGGATAGATTTATAGTGTGAATGGCATGTGAAAATGAGAAAAACGTTGAGTAATAGTTGGATATATTCATCACTGGTTTGGTGTTTATGATTAACAATAGATTTAAGTTGTATTAAAGTTGTTTTTAAGATAATATGAGTATGGAAATAGTGTCTAAATGAGTGTTGAAAGTTAAAAAATGAAGAGATGTGATCATGTTTGATTTTGTGTTGATAATGAAGGTAAGGGAATTAATGAATGAATATATGTGTTGTGTTCTTATTGTGAGAATATGAAAGTCATGAGTATAGATTATATTGTGGATGAATTTAGATTGCAAATTAAGAGTGTAATGAAAGAGGAGAAACTTATACTTAAGAAACATGTTTAATAATGCTCTTGGAATGGGAAGGAGTAAGGATTTAGTAAACCAGAAAAAAATGATGATATGTTTGGTTTTATATATGATTGGAGAATCTTAAGTTACAAACTTCTTTATGCTTGATATTAAGATAGAATTGAGCAGAGAATAAAGAGGGGAATGAAAAAGACATGATTGACTTTACATGAGATGTCTTGAATATAGCAAAGAGAAAGTTAAAAATGTATGTAAGGTAGGATTTCATTAATGAATGAGATTAAGTAAACGATGATGAATTAAATGAGATGAGTTTTCTGGATTTTAATGCAACTAATTTGGTGGTTGAATTAGCATGTAATTAAGTTGCATAAATGGATGTTAACATTAGAAAATTTAGAGTGAAATTGTTGTTAGTATATATGTTGAATTCGTATGGATGAAGGAAGTAACTACAGGGAAAAATCGTGGCCTTCACCCTACGATCATGGCCAGACGAGAATATGGTTCTGACACAATCGTGGTAGGAACCCCCACGATCGTGGCTAGTCCTAGGAGTTTATGTCATGATCGTGGGAGGGACAACACGATTGTGGGCTGAAAAATGGAGTAAAAGGGTTGTCTTTTAAGTGATTTTTGAACAAACTAATGGTAAGGAACTTCCTTATGATGCATTTAGGCTTGAATGAGATCTTGAATAAACCTAGTTGATGATGAATAAGGTGATTAAGATAAGTAAAGTGCATCAGGTATTAGCGAATGATTGAAAGATAATGGTAAATGATTATGAGATGTGTATCAAGGAAATATACCAAGGATTGTCATTAAGCATGCATTGTACTTAACATATATACATATGTGCATAAATGAGTACTTAAGTGATTGTACAAAGTTGTAATGTGTGTAAATGTGTATTGCATGATATAGAAGAGCAACTAGAGTGATAACATCCAAATGTTGTCGGGACCTCGAGGTAATAGCTATCTGGAGCAAACTATGAGTAACCTATATGGTCTCACATTCATTAATTATTTTGTTTAAATTTTTTATTGAATTATTATGTGATGTGAATGTGTTGATTCCAGAAATTGAATGTTTGAGGCATTTAATGCATGAATATTATATTGGAAGTGCTCATTGTATATGAATTTGACAGAATAAGTGATACTCAACTTAATTGTTGAATACCAGACCAGGGTTCGATGATATATGTGAATATGAATGTGAATGTGATAAATTGAGTGCAAATGATTGTCTAAATAGATGTGATGCATTTCATTAAATGAATGCATGATAATATAAAGGCAGTTATGACTAGAGTCACCAGTGAAAAAGAGCTTAAAGTTAAGAATGTGGTAAGAGCCTCTGGCTCACTATATATAATGAGCCATATATCCCTAACAGATAAGGGATAGTTATTAATGAGTCTGGTATTCACAATGGATACGGGACAGTGAAAAAGAAACTTGGTCACAACAACGTAATAATTGAAAGTGAGTCTCATAAGTGTTGCACATACAATCTAATATGCATTATATGAATGATTGAATTGAGTTATATGATATGTTGTGAACATGAAATGTGAACTATATGTACAAAATTGTCTCTGGTTGAATATGCTGATTAATGAAGTGATGCGAACTATATGGTTACATGAATTGAATTTAAATTGTTGTGTTATGTGATACTAGTGGGACATCAATGATGGGTAGCTCACTGAGTTCGCAAAACTCACTAAAATTGCAGCATTGACTTTCAGGTACGACAGAGGTGACTTAGTTGATACGCCGCTCTAGAAGAAGATCAGTTCTTGTATTTTTGGATAGAAGATACGGCTTAAAGGTCAGCCAACTAAGATTAAAGAGTTAGATAGAGTTTCGTACATTTCCTCATACATGTAGCATATTTTTGTAAACAGAGTGGTAAACTTTGATTAGCTTTTGATACTGTACATGTATGGATGATGTTCGTAACGCTACAATATATGTTATATTTTATGAAATGAAATGAGGAATTGGGTTTTTAAATACTGTGATATTTGTTATTTAAATTATAATGCCATGAGATAATTGAAAGTGACTGGTCTAGCTTACTACTTCTACCCGGCATATGCACAAATGTCTGGTTGACGTATGAGTATATGTCGGATGGGAGTGGGGTGCTATAGGATTGGATTTAGAATAAATAATATACGTGTAACTAAAAATCCTTACGTCCAAATGGTTTATGATGCAGCTGGTTATACGTTAGAGGAAAATATAAAAAATCTTCGTGAAGAACAAAACCCACATGCAAAACAGTTTTTTGACTTACTACAATAAGCTCACTAAGAATTATGGCCAAATTATGAGACAATGACTTAATTGACTTCAATTGCTCAAATATTGAACATAAAGTCTGAAGGGCATATCTCTGATTGAAGTTTTGATAAAATTCTTGTTTGGTATAATGAATCATTGTCTTTTGATCATATAATGGTTGATAATTTTTACAATATGAAGAAACTTATTAAGGGTCTAGGTTTGCTAGTTGAAAAAATTGATTGTTGCAAATTGAGATGTTTATTGTTTTGGGAAGTTGATATGGAATTATAAGAGTGCCAATTTTGTGGTCAATCTAGGTTTAAACCTAGAAAGTGTGTTATGAAACAGAAATTAGTACCTTGGAAGCGAGTATTATTTCCCGCTAATTCTAAGACTTTAAAGAATATATGCCTATGATCTTACTGTATCTCACATGAGATGGCATAATGAACATGAATAGGAAAATGGAATAATGAGTCATCCGTTAGATGCACTAGCATGAAAACATTTCAATAACACTCATTATTAGTTTGTAGCTGAAAATCAAAATGCTAGGTTGGGATTGTCGACGGATGGATTCCAACCTTTTGCTCAATATGGGTAACAATATTCATCATGGTTAATCATAATTACTCCTTATAATTTTCCTCCATGGATGTGTATGAATGAATAAGGCATATATGTTCTTGACAGTGATTATGCCTGGGCCTAGACATCTAAAGAATAAAATTATTTTATTCTTACAACCATTGGTATCTGAATTGCATCATCTTTGGGAATATGATGTGAAGACATATGATGTGTCTCTTAAACAAAATTTTGTGTTGAGAGAAGCTTTGATATGGACTATTAGTGATTTTCTTGCATATGTTATATTTTATGGATGGAGCACAACAAGAAAATTGACTTGTCCTTATTGTGGCAATGATTACGGTGCGTTTTATCTTCCTAATGGGACCAAAACATCTAGTTTGACAACCACAAGAAATTTCTTCCTCCAGATCATTCATTTAGACGCAATAAATAAAAGTTCATTAAGAATTTGATGGTATAAACACCTCCTCTCACTCATAAAGTTGGTGAAGAGATATTGCAGGAGACTGATGAATTAGGATTACTGAAAATTATAGAACTTAAAGCTAAAAGTTAATACAAGCATTAGTAAAAACTTTGGTTAGAGAAAATGAAGCATCTTCTGGGATTTGCCATATTGGAAAACTAATTTGATACATTGTAATTTAGATGTGATGCGTATTGAAAAAAATATTTTTGATAATTTGTTCAATATCATAATGAACATTGAAGGGAGGATAAAGGACAAAGCAAAATCACGAGTTGATTTGAAACTTTTTTATAGAAGGAATGACTTAGGTGGCAGTTGGTTCGTATGGGAGAATGGTAATAGGAATGAGAATGAATATAGTGAGGAATGAGAATGGATATTATCATTATAATTATGATAGTTAGTTAAAAGAAAGGAATAATTACCATTGCCATTGACAGTAGTTGGTTTGTAAAAAATATTGAGAAATAAAAATTTATTATATTTTAATTAATTAATTAATTAAATTAAATGTAATTAATTATATTGTAATTAATTAATTACAATATGTTGGTTAATTAAAATATCGTAATTAATTTTAAATAATTATATTGTAGTTAATTAATTAATTATATTTTAATTAATTAATTAATTAATTTTTATATTTTAATTAATTATTATTATTATTATTTTAATTAATTACATTGGAATTAATTAAAATTTTAATTAATTAATTAATTACAATTTTTTAATTAATGAATGAATTATATTTTAATTAATCATATTTTAGTTAATTAATTATTAATTATATTTTAATTAATTATATTGTAATTAATTTATTAATTACAATATTTTAATTAATTAGTAATTATATTTTAATTAGTTATATTTTAATAAATTGTAACAAGCCCATCCTTACATAACAATGATACCCATTTCTCTACATTAGGAGAGGAATGGAGTATTACCTAAAAGTGGGTAATTAAAATAATAACTCTATAATCATATTCCTTTACCAAACTCAATCTTTCATTCCATACTCATTCTCCTTTTTTTCATACCCACTAAACAAGCAGACCCTTAGATAAAGATCTTTGCACAGGTAAATATCCGAAGGTATGTTACACTTTAGACAAAAAACAAAAGGAAAATTTGTGTGAATGGTTGAAAAATATAAAATTTCTTGAAGGATATGTTTCAAGCTTGGCAAGGTGTGTGGACATAAGGAAATACAAATTATTTGGGATGAAAAGTCATGATTGCCATGTGTTTATGTAAAGGCTAATTCCAATTGCATTTCGGGAGTTGCTACCGAATAAGGTTTGGGAAGCTATAACAAAATTAAGTTTTTTTTCAAAATATTAATATCTTCTGAAATAAACTTGGTTGAAATGGAAAAACTGGAAAGGGAAATTCTAATAATCTTTGCAAATTAGAAGGGATTTTCCTCCAAGATTCTTTGATTGTATGGAGCATTTACCCGTGCATTTAGCACATGAGGTTCAACTTGTTGGTCCAGTTCAATATCCATGGATGTATCTATTTGCGAGGTAATTATAGTAAATATTTAAATTAGAGTTATAACATATTTTATTCACAAAATTGTATATCAATAACTATTTGTAATGTAGGTATTTGCATCACTTGAAGAAAATTGTCAAAAACAAGGCTAGAGTTGAAGGTTTGATTAGCGGAAGAAGAACATTTTGTTCATATTATTTTGAGCCGCATATGCACACAAGAGAAAGAAAAGTTTCTCGTAATGACGATGGGGGAGGAATGAGTGATGTTGATTGTAACTTATCCATTTTCTCATATCCTGGATGAACATATGGATGGTTAACAATAAGAATGTTAATAGAGGAAGAAATAGAGGTTGCCTATGGTTATATTTTATTGAACTGTCAAGAGGTTTAACATTTTATGCATTAAGTTGAAGTTAATTTTCAAATTGATTTTTTGGGTTTTCAAAGTTAGTGTTATTCATAACTAAAATACATAATAATGCCTTTAGATTATACGAGGAACGGTTACGCGAGCTAATGCCTGAAAAAATATAGGATGATATCAATAAAGAAGTTGAAAGACATTTTCCTCCATGGTTTAAGAAATATGTAATTTTTCATTTACAATTATTGAAATAGTTGAATTATCAGATTAAAGTGTTCAAATGACATTATACTATTTAATATGAATTTTTTATTGGCCTTCAAAAATCCAATAAATAACAAGTTCATATGTGATCTTGCAAAAGGATATTTGTTAATTTTTAAATTGTTTCCGGTGTATTTCATTAACGGATATGAATTTCATATAGAATATCATGGTCATATCATGACAATAGTAAATAGTGGGGTTTGGATACAGAGAGAATTAATGGATTACTATGAAAAAATTATTAAGATACTTGATATGGAGTACCCTACATTGTCAATATAGCAGAGAGTGATATTTAAGTGTGACCGGTTTGATCTAACTCCTAATGTTAGTACAAAAGTGCATACACCGATACAATCTAGTTGAAATCAACCAGCGAAGACGATTTAGAAAATTTGAACCTTTTGTTTTGGCGATGCAAGCGATCCAGGTATATTATGTCCCTTTACGAAACTGACGACGAGATAAGTCATATTGGTTGGTGGTTTGTAAAGTAAAACCTAGAGGTGTTTTTGAATTACATGGAAAAGGAGAAAATAATAGAATTGAAAGTGAAGCATTTCAGGAAGATGTTTATGAAGTAAATGCATGTGTTACATAAGACGAGAACAAAACTTTGAACGATCCAAATAATGAATATATTGAAATTTTTACTGGAGAGGATGAGGAGGGCGAAAGATCTGAAGAGGAGACTGAGTTTGATTCTAATTCTTCAGAAAAAGAAGATGACGATGACTTTGATTTATAATTAAATGACCATGATAACAAGTAATTTATGTTTGTAATAGAATATTATATGAATAAGTCTATTATATCTTCAATAATTTATTGTTATATATTTAATTTATATTGTTCAATTACTAGAATATTCAATAAAATGTGAATTTCTGGTTAAAAATATGCCACCAAAGAAAAAACAGGATATGGTGCGGCCAAGGTTAAGGTTACAACGATTTGGAGCCAATTACTTTCTACGTGAAGCATCATATGCTACAACTGCTACAGAATCAGGTGTTGTACCTCCAATTACTACACATATAGATAAGACATCACCTTTTGTACCTGCTACTACATCATCCAATAGCCTTACGTCATCCACCACCCCTATACCGATAGAGATGTTAGGGGTAAACGTTGCAGATAAAGAAGGTGAACTCCAGTTTGGAGCTAATGGAGTAAATGGAAGGACTTACATCACAATAGTCAACAATCTGTTATTAAAAATACATACATGATAACACAATAGGTTTTAATTGGAAAATGATCTAAACATGCTTATATATTAGGTTGTTTCCATATGAAACGTGCTCAAGAAACGTGACATCCAAGGTTAAGGAGAAGATTGATCTTGAAGGTTATATATGGAATAATGTCTCTCTGTTAACAAATGATTTTTATTATCAGGAATTTGAGGAATAGAAAATATATTTTTTATATTTTCTATCTAATTAATTGTATACATTAATTAGATAAATATTATAGGTTATAAGTACTTATAATACGTTTTTCTTTTTTCAGAAAGAATTTTTTTGAGATTGCAAATTTGACATGTTAATTTATAAAGAATGGGAGAGGCAAGCTCGTACACGTTGTAGAGACTTTCTTGGTACGCTACACAAGACTGGTGTATGACCTCCACATATATCTAAAAAAATATGGAGTTGTTGGCAGTATTATTAGACATCACCAGAGGCAATGTCCATTTGAGAGCGCAATTCTGCCAACAAATGTCTAGGATCGGGTAGAGAGAGTCTTTCTGTACATACTGGAGGATCTATTACCCACCAGGAGCATGCAAATAAACTTGTAAGTATCTACGCTTTACATTTATATTATGATTTTTTTATTTTGATGTATTTCAATTTAATTTAATGCGTGAATTTTGGAATGAAAACATATATGTATTATAGAGAATGATAATGTTATAAATGTCTGGTGTCGTTTATGGTTGTATTGTTAAGTTACTTTCTTTATTCAACTGAGACTAAATATCATAAAATAGAGGAAACTCTGTTGAAATTTTTTTACATTGTAGTTCACTTATAACATTTTATTCTGATGCAGGAAAAGTCTATAGGCAAAAAGCCTACACCTCGTTAGCTCTTTTTGCACACCCACACTAAGAAGCATGATGGTGTGAACTTCGTCAACACCTGAAGTAGAGAACTTAATGTATGTGAAATTTATGCTTTAATATTAATTCTTAATAATTATCACTTATTAACATAAAGAATGTCTTTTAATAGGACCAAAAATAAGAAAACATTCAATGACAGTCTCAGCACTCTAAAACTTTTGATGAGAGTTAGGCATATCTTGATGCGGTGGGTGGCAGGGACTATCATGGAAGGATCTTTAGCTTAGGATCATTTGCAAACACATGCTATTTGTAATCCTCCACATCTAGTACAACTGCATCTAATAGGCGGTCGACATCCAATGAGAGTCATTCAACTTGAGAGCACAATACAAATGTTGGCAACTCAGTTGCAACAGCCGATGTAGTACATATCTCAACTCCGTAATGAGATGAATAAGTTAAAGGGAAGATATAGTACCTTATCGCAATAGTTAGACCATTCGCCTCCACTAATTGCATAACTTGGTTTTGCTACTCTTAACTCATTTTGTATAAATTACATGTTTATTGTTGTAGATAATAATTTTTTATTATCAATTAAGATAATTTTTATTTTATATTATCATTCAACTTACTGTTTAGATAAATTAAATGTAGAATAATTCAATATATTATCACCAGATAATTGTAGAAATTAGATATCAATCATAAGATTACCAATCAAAATTAAATTAACAACTTAAATGTATGAAAAATAAAAAAAGCAATATAGGTGCATTTATTGATGAAATTATCATATCCGTAAATTTACCAACGAAATAAGAACATTTTATTGGTAAATTATTTACCGACGAGAAAACTTACCATCATCAACTTGACTATCATTAAATTTACTGATGCACATAAAATACCTGTCACTAAATTTATCGACGGAACACAACTTACCATTGCTAAATGCTCTGGCAGATTTCGATACTTTGTCCATCGGTAAATATTACCAATAGACTTAAAAATAAATTACTGACAAAATATTTCTATTATGTCGCTGAAGGTTACTGACGGTCGTTTCTCTGACAACTTATGCGGTTGGTAATTTCTGTCGACAAATTTGCTTGTTGACAAAAAACCTTCACATTCTGTCGATAATTTTCGTCATAAAACACCCATTTTCTTGTTGTGAAAGGACTTGTGTAGTTTCAAGAGCAACAACGAACAGGGGCTTGAAGAAAAGATTAGAGACTCAGAATCTATGGCACAAGCAAGCATACGATGAAGGTGCGTGAATGGTGAGCAAGGTAGAAGGGGAGCAGACATGGCGAGTTGAGTGAATAATCCTCTTTGTTTCTCTAAACAGCTTGGTGACGAGGATTTATGACAAGGAAAGTAAGTATCTTAGTTCACTGAGATCTCTATAAATATCTGTATATGGTGAGATTTGAGAGCGCAGGGATCAAGATTTATGATATAATAACACTGAGAGACGGAGGAGGGACAACACGAGTGGAAAATATACTTTTATCAATCCACTCCTTAATTTTGCTTAAGATTCTAATAAAATAAAAACATGTAAAAAATCGGGTTTTCCTTAATTGTTAAAACTTCAAAAAAATGAAAAGAATTCATAATAGATAAAAATTATAATTCCTTGTTTATTGAGATGAATATATTAATTATAATTCACAAACAAAATATTTAATAAAAATAAAGTAAACAACACATATAAAACCTATACTTAGAGACCTTTATATCTTTTATTGTTTTCCTATTAATTATAAGAAAGACAAATAATTTGATAAAAATCATAAGTTAACAAAGAAAACCGTGGGTCGACCCGGTGGATCATGGTCTGCCTGTGGCCTGACTAATCTGGGCCAAAAATAAGTCGGGTCGGATCGAGCCCTACGGGCTGGACCGAGCTAGGAGAATTGGGCCGAAATTGTCATTCTTATTCGTTATGATCTCTCATCTTGCCTTATTGCGCCTCATCAACGAAGGAATTTTTTGTTCTGCGCCTTTATATGAGAACTAGTTAATTTTTTTCCTGTAAGGAATTTTTTTTCCTGCGCCCCAAGACTGATTATTTTCATTTTTATTGAGAGTAAAAATAGTATTATATTATCTTTCATTCCCAATAATGCAACAAACCAAACAATATTATTAGCATTAATACAAAAACTCAAGTTACAAACTAAACATCATTTTTTTATTTTTTATACCCATCTCCATCCCCTTCTACTATTATACCTATATTCATAGCCAACTCCGTATTCAAACTAAACGCCTAATAAATCCTTTAATTATTAGACTTAATCCATTAAGTACCTATTTAGTTGAGCTTTTGAAGGGTAAAAAAGTACTTTTTTCCACTTCAAAAGTTATTTTAAAATAAAATGAGTGTTTGACTATAAAATTAAAAAGCACTTTTTTTAATAAAAATAACTTTCAAAAAATTAAAATACAATTTTATAAGAAATTCAAATTTGAAACTTTTTAAAAAAGCCCCTTATTTTAGTTTTTTTTGGGGAGAATTTAAGTTTATAAATTCTAACGTTTACATTTATAACATCCGACGCTTTGGTAGTAGTGTTCTGAAAATGGCGAATCAAGCAACAACATCGTCTAAGAGATCATCATCATGGTTAACCAATCTCATAAACAGCGTCTCGCATCTACTTCTTCCTTATCTTTCTCCAAATCCCTCTTTTCAGGTTCTTTATTTCATTTTCTTTTTTCGATTCTCTAAGATGGTCTTCTTCAATTTTAGCATCATTGCCCTGTTTTTTTCTTTTACTCTGAATAATTTGTCCCTCATTTTATTCCTTTTTTGCTAAGTATCAGTGTTCAAGTCTTTAAGATCCTTTTGAATTTGAGATTTAGACAAGTTTGTAGCTTTTGCTTCCTGTATTATTGTTATATGTTCTATGGATTCTGGTTTATTTACAACCTTGGATCTTGATCTCGCTGTAGTATATAACTCTCTACTACGATATTCAATTCCATCAAGGTTGCTTAGCTAATCAATCAAGGGTTTATTATCCTAGTAGCAGGATTGGATTGTTTCTTTTCTTTTCTTTTTTTTGAAGAGAGAGATAGATCGACCAGTTTAAAATTATTTGGGGAATCAGCAGTTCAAATATGTAAAGCTAATTAATGACTTTATATTTGTGAAATTAAATAGTAATTTGGCAAACATGAATATTGAGTTCTATTAATTAGAGAAAACATTGTCCTCATTTCTTTATCTTAAAATTTCCATTTAGAATCGCAATATTCACGCTATTGTCTGAGTTCCAGCTTCATGTAAAACTAAACATATTTGGGTTTTCTTTTTGTCAAGCCATCTCACTGTCCGGCTTCACCGTCCCAACCTTTTGGCATTGCAAGATTAACTATCTTGCATATCCATTTTCATGCGGCTTGTGTAATTTTCAGTGGAACTCTGAGCTTCACTTTGTGCTTAGGATAATTGAATTGTACTTTTATAGGGTGCCCTGCAGGTCTGGCATGTGTTCCTCACTAATCCACTTTACATCTTCTCGGTTGATTGTGAGTGAGGTTTTTCCCACACCTGTTGTGAAAGCCCTTTTGTATCCTGGAGCCATTGCAAATGGCCTTGTTAGGAATCTGGCCATACCGAGCTGGGATAACTTGTTAGACATCTACAAGTTGACCACTGTGAAATGGCCCCTGCAGGTACTGATCTCCAGCGCTTAGAGGTACTTTTTGACCTCTCATTTCTCTTTTTATTTTCAAGGCCTAATAGGGTGCTAGAAGAATATAACTCATCTTTAATGGCATTAATTATGCTTTTTTTAAGGCATAAACATGAATATGATAAGAACTATATGTAGGTATAACGAAAGTTCAAAGTAGCAAATGTGAATGCTGCTTTTGTCACTGATTTGGTTGATGCATATGGTTTTTATTTCTTCAAACCATCTGATGTGGCTCACGGTCATCTTTATTTTTCCATTTGATAGTTGCAATCCTTCTCAACATATGCTGCTATTTCATAAGACCATACTCTGATTCTTGTTAACATGGAAATGTAAAAAGCAGATAGTTGATTCAGTGGAGTTGGGGATACATTAATGTATTAGGGATCAGATATAGGTTGATAGAATGCATAATGGTTTGACTGAATATTGATTGTAGCATACTGGGCTCACTTCTTTTACTTGTAAGTTTTTCCATACTTAGTTTTCTACACAATAAAATCATTATTCTTCTTTTACCCAGAAATAAACTTGCTTTTATTTATGGAAGTGCATGAGCACTTTCAATTGTGTTTTCTGGTATAAATTTCTGCTCTATGCACAGTATTGCTGAGTAGTATCTACTACTTTAATAGGTCTTAATTTTGAATATCCTGTTCCAGAATTTGTAAGCCATATTGCTCAAGTTTCATGAGCCTATCAAACTTGCTCTTTTTGGGTTTAATATTTACCTTATGGTTTATGTTTGAGGTTCTTGCTGGAAGTTACTTTTCTGTGGCAGGTGCACTTGTGGGCATCTTGAAACCTGGGAGGATGAGCATGTTCGGGACACTACTAGTAATATGGGGGCTTGTAAAGGAAGTCATCCTAGGAAAGCTAGCAAATACAAATCCAGCTAAATCTGTTTACGTCTACCCAACCATGTTGATTGCGCTACTCTGTACCTTCTCATCTGTAAAGTATAATGTGAAGAAAGTGGTGAGAAGTGCCCCTGCTCGACCCATTTCAAAGCCTTTACAAAGCTTTTCAAAATCTAAAGCTCAAATGAGTTCCAACAGAGACTCGCAACTACATTCGTGTTTCTTTCAAATGTCTTGTGTTTGAAATAGTATTAAAGATTGTTTCATGTATGTTGATTGATACAGATGTCATCTTTTAATATTGATTCTAACAATGATCATAAATATAATGAAGAGATTGAAGAAGAAATTTTGCATATGGTTCAAAGTGGAGTAGCATTAACCAGACCATTATATTAAATATTATATTAAAAAATCATGTAGAACATCCCCTCATATTAGATGGATGTTTGTAATGAAGATGCTTAATAGTCATAGAGATAGATGTCATCAACAATTTAAAAATGGAGAAGGATATTTTTATCAAATTATGTAAATTATTGAATGAGTTATATAGATTAAAGAAATGTACAGAAGTAACAATGGAAAAGGCATAATTTATTAAGTATTTAACTATTTACTCAACTTTGAATATTTATTTTGGGATTATAATATTATTTAGCTTTTTTGTATGTTTTAATATTTATTTTTGATATTAGTTTTATTTCCTACAAGAAAATGAGACATCTCTTTAAATAATTTCTCATAAGATGGAAGTGAATTTGTCAAACAATTGTAAAGTAAATGTAAACTCATTTCATTCATGAAAGACCTAATAGTAGTTTAATTATTTCAAATCAAATGCCAAATAGTCTACTATATGAAGCTCTTTCAAAAAAGTTGTTTTTTAATTGATTGCCAAAGAGTCAACTGATTTCTTAGAAAAGCTCTTCTAAAAAAAGTTATACTTACAAAAACTTTACTGATAAAAGCTCTACTGAAATAAGCTCATCCAAACAAGCACTAAGTCAAATGAGCTGGACTAATTTGTACATGTCTATTTATAAGTATAGTTATTTTTGTTAAATATAGTGTGACCATAAATTCTTAATTAAATATATATAAATAATATTTTCTACATTATGTAAATTCACATGCCAATTTAAGGAAAAAGATACAGATTAAAATCATGTCAGGTCGTTGTGCTATTCTATATAAAGTTATGTCATATTTGAAGATTCGTTACTTTTATACTCGACTATGGGATTACTTTTATCATAAAAATTGTCGTTGAATATTGGGTAAATGTGCGTATTAGGAAAATCTATAACTTAAAAAATTATAAATTTTTTACTAATGATATTAGTAAACTAGCTTGAACTGAAATTATGGAAAATAAAAAATATGAGAGATTGCAATTTCTGTTGTAGTTCACGTGACACCAAAAATAAAAGAAGCAAATTTATCAATATTTAAATATCATATATTTTTTATTTCATTTCTAGTGTATGCAATTAATATAAGATAAAAATTGACATTCAAATTACTTTACAAGACATCCTAAGATGTTATCTATTCTGTTGCACAAAAAATTTAAAATTACGTTGAACAATAGATAGGTATACAGACCATAAGTTTGTTTTTGATACTAGCTTCTTTTTTTCTTTTTTTCTTTCTTTTTAATGATTGTTGGCTTTGTTTTTTTTTTTTTCCTGGTAATCTATCTGATTTTTTGTTTTTACGATTAGAAGTACTCGTAAGCAAAAAAGACCAAACATAACATGATGATATTTGTTTATGCTTATAAGATATCTATTAATAAATTAATTTATTATGAATATTTTAATAGATATACCCTATATCTATTATATTAGAAATTTTATATTATGAAAATTTTGAAATAAATATATTTAATATATTTATTTAAAATTATGAAAAGATACTAATAGAAAATTATGAAATAAATATATGTAATATATGATGTTGTATGCCCTTACATGAACTTAGAGTTTATCGGTATGCGAAATCTTGGAGATTTTTGACATATAAACTTCTAAGTGTGTAAAACCGAGTCCATTGGATGAGTACGACTATGGTGGTTGAATTAAATGTGTTCTAATGCCTTAGAGGTGGTTAGACATGATTTATAAACTTATTGAACACTTAGAAAGCTTACTTGAAAAAGTTGATGTACAAAAGGGTTTATTGGCAAAATTGTTAAAAGTGAAAGGACTTATTTGTAACTTTTTAATTCTTGGAGGACCAATTTGTAATTTTATAAAGTTAAGGGGCTTAATTATAATTTTCAAAAGTTCGAGGACCAAAATAAAAATAAAAGTTTTAGTCATTCTTACATTTTGGGCTTAATTGCAAATTTAGAAAAAGTTTGGAGGGTATTATGATAATTTCATATAACCTAAGAGTAAAAGTGTAATTTTACCAGATTTTGGTCAAAGAAGAGTCAAACTTCTAGACTCTTCTTATGCGTGACCGTGAACTTCATTTTTTAGACTTAAATCATCTTGCTTTAATTAAAAGAGAGAGGAAGAAATGAGACAAGAGGAAAAAGAGGGAGTTTCGACCATCCAAAAAATTCACCATTTTTTTATTTTTCAATCCAAATCAAGGGGTTCTAAGCTAATTTGGGGTCAAGGAACTCAAATATACCATTAGATTTGAGAAATTCTCAAAGGATTTGAAGATATCGCTAAAGGAAGGTTTAGGTAAATTTTGTCTTATCTCTCTCTACATTAAGATTTTGAGTTTAGTGTTAAGATATGTTCTTCTTCGTTGTTGAATATGCATGAAATATGGTTTAGAAGAATGAAATGTGTCCTGGAGATGGCTTTTTAAGCCAAAACCGAAATGACTCCCTTTTTGGTGAAAGTTTGTGAATTTTTGAATAACTTTTGGAATTGATGATTTAAATGAATTCTATTATACATGTATAATGTGAATTGATGATGAAGAATGAAGAAGATGGATATTGGTTAAGGTTGGGTTGAAATGATGGAGAAGAAGTAGATTTAGGTAATGAGTGGTGTAACTAATAGATGTAGCTTAAATGAAGGGAATTGGTTTGAATGGAGTAGTGGAATCTGTCATTGATGGGAAGTGATATTATATGACATGATAAGAGCAGTAAGTATTATGATAAAGTCTTGAAAATGTGACTTGAAAGTCATGCACTTTAAGTGTTTGATAAAATGTCTAAGTGAACTTGGCTTAGGAATTAAAGATTTTAATGGTGTGTATTGGAAAGAAGCTTTCATGTATACTTAGAGTAAACTTGAATTATTGCTTAGATTGATGAGTAGTGGCCTAATGTGTTTGGATTTAATTGTGCATAATTATGCTTTGAAATGTGTAAGTATTGGATCAAAGGCATTAAACGCCCTGGAAAATGCAAAAGTTTGTGTATTATACACTTTGGTGGTGGTTTATACATATGACATGTTTAAGAAGTAATTTCATCATATGTCTTTTTATGCGTAAAGGCTCGGGAGTTGTGAATCAAGGAGCTTGTACCGAGGACTGTTGAAATTAAGAGAGTGTATACCTTATTTTGAGGTGAGTTGGGGAAATCATATTTCTTAAATAGAATTGAAACATCCTAAGATGTGCTGAATGAATTGTATGTGAATTTTGAACCTAGGCAATGTAGAGTAGAATTGAACTTCAAATGGATGCTAATATGCCTATGCATTTAAGAAACAATATTGTTTTGAATAACATTTTGCACTTGGAGTGCAAAAAATGACGTTTATTGCATGAAATAATGTTTTGAAATTTACATATGCATGATCGAGCCATATGTGTCCTTTTTAGCTTCGAGCCATGATAAGGTTTCATTTCATCTGTTGGACCGATAAATAAAGGCCTAGTGCCTTATTTAATTTTATACTTAAATTTGAATATGATTTGTCTTGTGATTGGTGAGGTAACGATTGGACAATCGTGTACTAGGCACAACTGATTAAATGACCCTTGTACCCTTGACGTTGGTATATAGAAGTCGAGTCCCCATATTGACATCTTTCTATAGAGCTTGCGAGGGATTCCATACCTAGGGTCTGGACGTTGATGAGGTCATCACATAAGGTCAGATTCTCTTGTCGATTGTAGTCCAGACTCACCACGGATGAATGTCGAGCCAACATCAAGAATTGGTGGGTGTGCACATTAGTTTGGCCGGCTAGTGTTGACACACATGATTGCTTTGACTTACCCTAATATTTGCTTTCTGACGAGATTTGATTTATACATGTTATGTTTTTTTTACGCTTTTACGTACCGAAACTGGAACCTATGTTCATCAGATGAATGATTAATAGGCTAGGCCTATTTGGTTCTTAACTAGTATACGTTGAGTCATAGGCTATACCTAGGTGATTTTACGTGATGTATGTTCACTTTGTAGGTTATTTATACCGTCTGGATGTATATCGAGTTCTATTCGTGATATATGTTTTTCCTACTCACTAAGTACATAGTGTACTCACCCCCTCTACTTTCCAACCATGCAAGTTGATTTAGTGAGCTTGAAGCTTTATGAGGATTGTGCTATCTTTTGATGTTTTCAAGACATTACTGTGTGTGGGCAGTCTCTATTTTGTACTTTTGTTGTGTAGTGGCTCATAAACTGTTTTCTTTGGGATGGTTATGTGAATATGCTTCATAATTTTATAAAATTGACTCTAGACTGTTTTATCATTGTTAATGACCTTATGTATGAAACTTTTGTACTGTTGCTGAGATTGCTCTTGAGTGGACTCAAAAGTCCAGAAGTTGTGGTTGAGTTTTAATATGAATATAGAAGTGTGTTTTAAAGTGATATACAGGTGTTGTAATTAAGTTTTGGGATTTTCAAAATATAGTTGTTAAGCTGCCTGATTTTTATTTATTTATTTATGTTTAAAAGAATGTACAGTTAACCTTGCATAGTCGAGTTAAGTGGTACCGTGAGCTATCCTTAGCTCGAGCATGCAACAGTTGTCATGTGCCTGATATGGTTTCGAGTCTATTCACGATATATGTTTTTCCTGCTTACTGAGTATATAGTGTACTCACCCCCTCTGCTTTCCAACCATGTAGGTTAATTTAGTGAGCTTGAAGCTCTGAGTGGCTTGTGGGGGTCTTTGGTCATTTTTGTAACGATTGGCCAATCATGCGCTAGGCATAACTGATTAAGCGACCCCTATACCCCTGATGCTGGTATATAGAAGTCGAGTCCCCGTATTGACACCTTTCTATGGGGCTCGCGAGTGATTCCACACCTAGGGTCTAGACACCGACGAGGTCATCATCTAGGGTTATGATGCTCTTGTCGACTGTAGTCTGGACTTACTATAGATGAATGTCAGGCCAACACCGAGAATTGGTGGGTGTGTACATTAGTTTGGCCAACTAATGTTGACACATATGATTACTTTGGCTTACCCTAAGATTTGTTTTTTGACGAGATTTGATCTATACATGTTACGTTTTTTTTATGCTTTTGCGTACCGAAACTGGAACTTATGTTCACCAGATGATTAATAGGCTAGGCCTATATGATTCTTAACTAGTATACGTTGAGGTATAGGCTATTCCTAGGTGATTTTACCTGATGTATGTTCACTTTGTAGGTTATTTTTACCGTTTGGATATATGTCGAGTTTTATTCGCAACTTATGTTTTTCCTGCTCACTGAATACATAGTGTACTCACCCCCTCCGCTTTCCAACCATGTAGGTTAATTTAGTAAGCTTGAAGCTCTATGAGGATTGTGTTGTCTTTTAATGTTTTCGGGACATTACTGCACATGGGTAGTCTCTATTTTGTATTTTTGTTGCATAGTGGCTTATGAACTGTTTTCTTTGGGTTGGTTATGTGAATATGCTTCATAATTTTATAAATTTGACTCTAGAATGTTTTATCATTGTAAATGACTTTATGTATGAAACTTTTGTACTGTTGCTGAGATTGCTCCTGAGTGGACTCAAAAGTTCAGAAGTTGTGGTTAAGTTTTAGTGTGAATGTAGAAATGTGTTTCAAAATGATCTACAGGTGTTGCAATTAAGTTTTGGGATTTTTAAAATACTATCGTTAAGCTGCCCAATATTTATTTATTTATTTATTTTTGTTTTAAAAAATGTACAGTTAGCCTTGCATAGTCGAGTTAAGTGGTGCTGTGAGGTATCCTTAGCTCAGGTATGTGATGGTTGTTATGTGTCTGACATGTTTCTGAGTCTATTCGATATATATGTTTTTCCTGCTCACCGAGTACATAGTGTACTCACCCCCTTTGCTTTCTAACCATGCAGGTTAATTTAGTGAGCTTGAATTTCTGAGTGGCTCGTGGGGTCTTTTGACATTTTTTTAACCATGGGCCAATCGTGTGCTAGGCACAACTGATTAAGCAAATCCTGTACCCTTGACGCTGGTATATAAAAGTTGAGTCACTGTATTGGCACCTTTCTATGGGGCTCGTGAGTGATTTCGCACCTAGGGTCTGGACACTGACGAGGTCATCACTTAAGGTCATGATGCTCTTGTCGACTGTAGTCTGGACTCACCACGGATGAATGTCGAGCCAACACCAAGAATTGGTGGGTGTGCATATTAGTTTGACCGACTAGTGTTAGCACACATGATTGCTTTGGCTTACCTTAATATTTGTTTTCTGACGAGATTTAATTTATACATGTTATGTTTTTTTATGCTTTTGCGTACTGGAACTGGAACTTATGTTCACCAGATGAGTGATTAATAAGCTAGGCCTATATAGTTCTTAACCAGTATATGTTGAGTCATAGGCTATTCCTAGGTGATTTTACGTCATGTATGCTCACTTTGTAAGGTATTTATACTGTCTGGGTGTGTATCGAGTTCTATTCGCAATATATGTTTTTCCTGCTCACTGAGTACATAGTGTACTCACCCCTCTCCGCTTTCCAACCATGCAGGTTAATTTCGTGAGCTTGAAGCTCTGTGAGGATTGTGCTGTCTTTTGACGTTTTCGGGACATTACTGTATGTGAGTAGTCTCTATTTTTTATTTTTGTTGCATAGTGGTTCATGAACTGTTTTCTTTGGGTTGGTTATGTGAATATGCTTCATAATTTTATAAATTTGAATTTAGATTGTTTTATCATTATAAATGACCTTATGTATGAAACTTTTGTATTGTTACTGAGATTGATCTTGAGTGGACTCAAAAGTCTAGAAGTTATGGTTGAGTTTTAATGTGAATCTAGAATGTGCTTCAAGGTGATCTACAGGTGTTGCAATTAAGTTTTGGTATTTGCAAATACAGTCATTAAGTTGCCTGATTTTTATTTATTTATTTTTGTTTAAAAGAATGTACAGTTAGCCTTGCATAGTCCAGTTAGGTGGTGCCATGAGGTATCCTTAGCTTGGGTACGCAATAATTGTCCTTTGCTCGATATGGTTTCGAGTCGTGACAATTAAATTGGTATCAGAGTCAGTACCTGAACCAGTATGTCAGCGAGGACATTGAGTCCTAAAAGGGGGAGGATTATGAGATTCCTAATTAGTTGGAGTAGGGAACGAAGTACGCCTTATAAGGGTATGGATACCTATCCCTTATAGAAGCATTTTCCCAAGGGTGGGAAGAGTAAACCGTGAGGACTTGGCTGGGCCAAGGCCCAAAGAAGACAATATCTCTGAGCGGGTGGTATGTGCTGTTACTATAACACAATCGACTCGTGCTAACCTCAACAAAGGATTTTCTCAACAGCTTTTCATGATAAAGATAATAAATAGACAACTCAAGTGATTAAAATAATAAAGAATATAAAAGAATATGCTTGAGATAAGAAAAACAACTTCCCTAACTAATTCAGCTCCTTCAATAACAGATTGAAATTTGTTCACCAAAAGTATTGTCGTATTCAATTATCGAAATTTTCGTGCACCACTTTAACTATCAACAACTAAATAATCAACGTTCAATCACCCTAACAAAAAGTCACGATGAAAGAGCAACTATTGTTATTAAGAAAAGATCTAGAGTTTTTCTACACCATAAATCATCATGGAAAACTACACAATCAATACTCCATCAATAATGAACAGTAGCATCGAAAGTATGTATAAACTAGAAAAGAAATCAACTGTAAAATTCCTGAAGACCACCTTTACTTGTCGATGAAGTATAGAACAATATCCAGCCGTAAAATGTCATAAATCACCCAGCAAAAACACGTCAAAAACCTAATGAGAAAATGACAACTGCACACACCCATAGTCAATGACACTCACCAAAAAAAAAAAAAAAACAGCACCATACTATTCATCCTAGGTTATGTGATACACCTAAAGAGTTTGCAACAGATGGAGTTGTATCTTAACACAAATAGCTACTGAACCTTACCAAAAATCATCTCAGAAATACCAGCTGCCAAGTCATCCAACATCTATCATTTTTCCTTTAAAAAAATGAAAACATTCAGCCCATTACACATATGATTCCTAGCCACATTACAGATGCCATAATCAATTCAAATTTCTAGAAAATTTTAATCCGTGGATAGCCATTTGTTAGGGAGCCATGGATTTATACATTATGAGCATAACAAGGCAGCGGAAGTTTTGGAATGTAAATTCCAACCCCACGACATCCACAAAATCCAGAATCTTAGATGTAAGTATACACAAATTATTAGAACATAAAATTTTAGTACATGTACCTTTCATAATGCTCATCCTTTCTTTAATCTTCTCCTTGTTTGAGCTATATCAAAGATTAACACCTTCCTTGATTACTTAGGAACACGCAAAGATGAAGAAAAAATAGTGTATAAGGGTGGTTATAGCTTGAACAAGATGAGTTCAAGTCGATGCTCAAATGGAGAGATAGATCAAGATTATGTTGCATGCAATTAGATTCATGCAACAATTGCATAAATTTCATGAATAAGACTCAAGACCACTTCTCTTTAACTCGATAATCCTTCTAAACCCCTTATCCTCTCAGTCAGGTCGGCTTTTAACTTGTTAGTTGATGTGTACATAAGTGAAGAACTCACTTATGCATCATCTATCCTGCCTTAGGTCAAGATCGTGGCCTACTTCAATAACAGCAATGTACACTTTGTTTTTCATCTAATCTTTTATGCATTTGTAAGGGTTCTCGATTATTTTGGGCACTTGAATTAACTCTTAGTTCAAGAAAATCATGGATGGTTTCATGCCACTTAAATTAACTTTTAATTCAAGTAAATCATGAAGGGTTTCACGATGCCAATTTATCGGAATATAAGTGGATTAACATATGAACTCTTCAATAGTTAATCATCCGACTTACAAACCTTTCCATAGACAATTGCCATGCAATTCATCCCTTCATTATTCTACACCATACTTGGTTTGAAGTATAGGCTATATGTTAACTCCCACTGGACTGACTACGTCATATATAGTCTAAGTGATGTTAGTTCTTGCCCTGAAATCTCATTACTCTTTGTGTCATTGAAGACTCTCTTCATGACACATAACTGCTCTGGCCAGAGATTCATGAGTAATGCCTCTAACAAGAGGCCTTGGGTATCATCTGCTTTTATTAGGAGTGGTGAATCCTTTATTGGCTACCCAATTACCTTCGAATATTAATAGCTATACCTAATCACCACCCTATGAGCAACCTTGTCTTGAGGCAATAAGGAATGATGTCAAAGCACAGGATCAGTATCTAAGACATCCTTGAGTACCTCAAGTCTAAGGATATTTACACCATTGCTATGATGAAATTAATCATTGACATTTGATAGATTATCCATATGATAATCTCATATTAGGTCATCTGATTTACTTAAGACTCTTAGTAAGAATCCATATGTTAACTTTACACATCTTATGCTTACAGTTTGGAAGATCCACTACTTAATCAAATCAAGGAGTATAACATGTGCTAGTCTATTCAGATTAATAATGTCTTGTTTTATTAATCATATGACTAGGGATAATTTAGATACTAACATAATTGCACATGATAAGAATCTCATTATCATGATTTCCTTCATGCTATGTTTTGTATCATAGACTTCATTAATTTGATTTAATATCAACATCAATTCATAAATAAAAGAACATCAAATTAATGAAAAATTGCCTTTCACTTTATTAATCAGAATAAAGTTTACATAAAGTGCTAAAGGTGATTGCCTTTAGGGCACTACTCTAACAATCTACCACTTACAGTAAAGTCAATTGCCTTTGTATCTAATACTATATGCGACTACACTAGAATCAAATTTCATTTCATAAAGTGGCTTAGTCAAAGGACCAACGATGTTCTGATCTGTGGGCACTCTCTCTATTTTCACATCACCTCTATCAATTATCTCCCTGATCATGTGATATCTCCTGAGTACGTGTTTAGACCTATGATGAGACCTTGGTTCCTTTGCTTGAGCAATAGCCCCATTATTGTCATAGCACAATAGTATCGAGTCTACTATGCTTGGAACCACTCCAAGTTCCATATCAAACTTTTTAATCCAAACAGGTTCTTTTGTTACTTTCGTAGCTGCAATCTACTCTAATTTGGTCGTTAAATCTGTAGTTGTCTCTTATTTGGAACTCTTCCAACTGAATGCTCTACCATTTAATGTGAAAATGTAACCTAACTATTATTTGGAGTCATCTTGGTCAGATTGAAAACTGGAATCTATATGTCCACTGACTATAAGATCTCCATCTCCATATATCAAGAATACATCCTTATTCCTTTTCAAGTACTTTAGGATATTTTGACAGTCACCTAATGACACTCACCAAGATCTGATTGATATCTGCTCGTACCACTTAGAGCATATAATATATCAAGTCTTTTACATAACATAACATATATGATTGATCCTATTGCCAAAGTATACGGGATCATACTTATGTGATTCCTCTTATCTTGCGTCTTAGGACTTATAGATTTCGAGAGTTTTATCTCATGAGTTATGAGCCCTCTCTTGGATTGCTCCATGCTAAACCTCTTTAGCACTTTCTCTATGTATGTAGACTGTGAAAGACCTAGAAACTTCCTTGATCTATCTCTATAGATTTTTATTCCTAATATATAAGTTTTTTCTCCAAGTTCTTTGATGGAAAAATTCTGGGATAACCAAATTTTGACTGATTGCAAACTTGAGACATTATTTCCTATTGGTAATATGTCATCCATATATAACATAAGTAATATGATAGCAATCCCCCTAACCTTCTTGTACACACAAGTTCATCGGGATTTTATGAGAAACGAAACTCTTTAATTGTTTCATCAAATTAGATGTTCTAACTCCTAGATGCTTGCTTCAATCTGTAAATGGATTTCGGAAGCTTGCATACCTTTTTTCCATCTTTGACTATGAAGTCCTCAAGTTTTATCATATAAACATTCTCAACTAGGTTTCCATTTAGGAAAACCATCTTCACATTCATTTGCCCTATCTTATAACCATATTGAGCAGCAATGGCTAGGAGTATTCTAGTGGATTTAAGCATGGCTACGGGGCTAAATGTCTCGTCATAGTCAACTCTTTATCTTTGATGATAACCTTTAATGATTATCCTCGCTTTATAAGAAATCACATTACCATCTATATCGATTTTCTGCTTAAAAATCTGCTTGCACCTTATAGGTTTTAGCCCTTGGGTGGGTTAACCAAAATCTGTCTTAGTTTTCAAATATGGAATCCATTTCAGATTTCATGGCTTGAAACCATTTTTTAGATTCTGAACTCTTCAGAGCCTCTTTATAGGTTATAGGCTCATCGTCCTCTATGGGTAATACGTCATTATGTTCACTTAAAAGAAATCAATATCTCTCTAGAACATTACGTATCCTACTTGACCTATGAACATTTTATGTGTCAGAAGGTTTAACTATTGTCTCATCTCCATGAACAATAATCTCGGGTTCAGGCAGTTGATATGCGTCTGTTTGAGCATCATGAAGTTCATTAAGTTCAACTTTGCTCCTACTGTCTTCTTTTAGAATAAATTCTTTCTCTAAAAAGATAGTATGCTTTAAGACATAACACCTTTTTCTCTAAAGCATTGTAGAATTAATATCCAATTGTTTTCTTAGGATATCCTATAAGCAGACATTTATCAGATTTCACTGCAAGCTTGTCTAATTAAATCTGCTTTACATAAGCCGGACAACCCTAAACTTTCATATAAGAAAGATAGGGTTTTTTTTACTCCATATCTTATATGAAGTAACATCAACTATTTTTGAAGGGACTTTGTTTATCACATAAATAGCAGTCTCGAGTGCATGACCCCAAAGGGATTTCGGTAGATCTGCTAAGCCCATTATTGACCATACCATGCCCAATAAGGTTTGATTTCTCCTTTCAACCACACCATTATGTTGCGGTTTGTAAGGTGGAGTGCATTGGGATACCATCCTATTATCCCTGAGATAACTTAGAAACTCCTCATTCAAGTATTCACCATTTCAATCTGATCAAAGTGTCTTGATACTTTTATCGAGTTATTTCTCTACTTCATGTCTAAATTGTTTAAACATTTCAAATGCTTCAGACTTGTATATCATTAGATACATATACCCATATTGTGAATAATCATCGATAAAGGTAATGAAGTACATAAAACCACCTCTGACATGAATGGATATTAGACTATATACATTAGAATGTATTAGGTCTAATAACCCATTCACTCATTCACCCTTTCCTCTAAAAGATAATTTGGTCATCTTGCCTAATAAGTAAGATTTAAATAGGTCATATGATTAATAATCAAATGACCTTAAGCTACTATTTCTGTATAGCTTATCCATGCGTCTCTCACTTATATGTCCAAGTCGACAATGCCAGAAGTAAGATAATTTTAAGTTCTCTCGTTTTTATCTTTTATTATCATTGATATTTAAAATTGTATTGCACATATCTAATATGTAAATACCATTGCACAATGTAACAGTACCACACAACATTTCATTCAACTTAATTAAACAACCATGCTTGAAAAGGTTAAATGAAATCCTATTTTATTAAGACATGAAATAGATACAATGTTATTTGTCATAACGGGTATATAATAGAAATTATCCAATATTAACTTTAGTCCACTAGGAAGATGCAAGACATAGGTTCCTACAATTAATATAGTAACTCTTGCTCCTTTTCCCACACGTAAGTCCATCTCCCCTTTTTTGGGTAGCCTATTGTCCTTGAGATCCTACATATCAACATATATATGTGAGCCATATTGAATATCTAATACCCAAATGTTATGATCAAAAATAGTATTAACCTCAATGAAAAATAACATACCTGAAGTAGAAGGTGGAGCATCTAATGCCTTCTTCTTCGTTAGAGACCCCAGATAGGCTTTGCAGCTCCTTTTCCAATGTCTTTCTTTGTTGCAATGGAAGCATACCCCTTTTGATTTAGTCTCACACTAGCTTCTCAGACTTCTTCTTCTTCTTTTGGTTCCTCTTACGAGAACCAGAAGGAGAGTTCACCAACATTATAGCCTTACTTTCTTTCTTGATGGTTTGCTTAGCTGTTTTGAGTAGAATATTTAGCTTAGATATCGAGGTGGATATTTGATTCATCCGATGGTTAAGCAAAAATTGTGAATAACTATCGATCAAACTAATCAGAATTAAGTCTATACTTAGTTTATGATCCATTATGAAACCAGAACTGGCTAACCTCTCAATGTATCCATTCATCTTTAGCGCATACTGCACTAGAGATGATCCCTCAGCCATCTTAGAGCAGAAAAGTAACCTTGAGGTCTCGAACCTTTCAGACCGAGCTTGCTCATCAAATAGTTCCCTTAGATGGTAGACTATGGTATGAGCATCCATAGCCTTATACTGCTTTTGCAGTTCCAATGACATAGAGGCCATCATTATACAGTTAGGCAACTCACTTTCATCCAGTAACTTCTTGTAAGTTTTCTAATCCTCATTAGATGCATCGACAGTAGGGGGATCGGGAAGTGGTTTATCTAGGACATATCCTACTTTCTCAAATTTGATAATAATTCTCAAATTTAGTAGCCAATCTAAGAAATTAGGTCCTACGAGTTTGTTGGAGTCTAATAGAGAGCGTAGGTTCACATTGGATGAAGACATCGTCGTGATTCAATAACCTAGAAGAACGAGAGAAAGTGTTAGAATGTACACTAATGCATATTGATAAGGATTTTAATCACATGCATTATGGGTCCCTTTATTTTTAACCAAATCCATAGCCCTCACTACGAATTTGAGAAAACTTATAGTTTTCCTAATGTGTCGATATCCAATATCACTAAGAATGACCTTGGGTTTGCCCAACAAGTCACCTTAGGTCAATCAGTAGGTATCATTCATAACAATTGCATTCAGTTATGCAACTATCGACTTATGCCATTAACTGTTGATTTAGCACAGTCATTGGGTTATCAAATCTTGATTTGTATACATCTCATGTATATAACCCAACTTTGCCTACATATATGTTGACCTTGGGATTGCCTAACAAGTCAACACTTCCAGTTAGGACCCACCTATTAATTAGGAAATCTTATTTCTATAGATTGAACATATTTGTGTAGAGCGGGCTTAGGTTTTCCTAACAACCCAATTCTAAAAGAACTCTGGCTCTTTTCATATCAATAGAAGCCGTAAGTCCTAATATTTCTGTTGAGGGATTTATTCTTAGGTCTCATCAGTACTTGGATGATATTATATATATATATCACACTACATACATATATATATATATATATATATATATATATATATATTCAGATTATGGACAACTCAATTAATTGAGCCTATATCCATAACCACTCTTAAAATGCATCTAATGCATGCATCATATAAAGGAGGTTTAATTTAGGTTGTCTCTTGGCTATGCATCAAAAGTTCGTGATTCGATTCAACCTTTGAACTGAATCAGGTACAAGTGTTAGTCTCGGCTAATTCGAATTATGAATGTGATTTGATTAGGAACCCTAAAATTTTAATTATTTTGACGTCTAAAATAACACTTTAATTCTAGTACACATGTCTTTCTCTAGCCACACTAAAAATGCAATACTCTACTTGGATTAATTCTAAATTAATCCCTAGAGTTTCAAAAATTCCTGAACATCAATTAATCATATAAAACATTCCTATGTCATCTGAAATTTATCAAGACAATTTCAGAACAAACCAAAAATTATCTTGATGGCCAAAATCATTAAGATAAATGAGTGAACCTACTAGACACTAAAGAGACCGATTCGATGTCCGAAACTTTTCCGGAACCTTAATTTTTAGCACATACACTTAACATGCTACTAGCATCAAAATAATAAATTTCTTATCTCATAAATTGTTTAAGGTCTTATAACTGAAACACATACGTATAAGTCATTAAACAAGTCGACTTAATCAATTTTCAAAAAGCTCACCAATGTTAACTTTGACATGATTTATTAATTGAATCAATTTTAATTAATTATGGAAAAATTATAGAGTCTTATACACATTCTAAATGCACCTAATAAACAATTCTAGAAACTACTTCTTAGGAATTATTTATTAACTTAGTGGAATTAACCATCACAACACATGTCTATGACATTTGTTATATTGCTTCTATCACTAGTCATACTCTACATCATGCATGCATAAGATAATCACTTTAACAAAAAGTGTTAGGCATCTCATACATGTGGAAACATCGTATCTTGCATGTCCATACATAAAATTCATAAAAATAATTTTTATAAATTTCTTATGGAATTTACAAGCATGTATGTTCATCAGATTTCCAGAATTTCCCAAAACTTTATACATGCATCAAGCTGAAACTTTTTAATTCGTAATCAAATAAAAAATGAAATTCAGTTGCAATTTCCTTTGGAAAAACATAATATACACCTTATAAACATTTCTACAAAAGAAAATCAGATAAACAATTATTCTATAATTATTACAAAAGTTTCAAAATCAGCACATGCATTTAATTTTCCAGAAATTTCCAAAAACAAACATATGAATAGACTAGATATTAATTCGAAATAAAATAGAAAATGACATTTAATTGCAATTTCCTTCAATAGAAACATAATATAACACCTTATAAACATTTTTGTGAAATAAAATAACAAAAAATATTTTTAAAATTTATAAGAATTTTTCCAAATCAACATGCATTTCAGTCACAACCCAGCAAACAATTTACACATGTTCAATACATCATCTAATAGATACATAAACCTTGCTCTGATACCACTGTTAGGGAGCCATGGATTCATGTATCATATGTAAAAAAAGGTAGAGAAAGTGTCAAAATCTAAATTCCAACCCCACAATAACCCCAAAATCTATAATCTTAGATGCATGCATACATAGATTATTAGAACATGAAATTTTGGCAAATGTACCTTTGATAATGCTCCTCCTTTCTTTAATCTTCTCCTTGTTTGGGTTGTAGTAAATACAAAACACCTTCCTTGCTTACTCAAGAACACACAAAGATGAAGAAAAAGTAGTGTGTAAGGGTGGTTAGAGCACCAAACAAGGTGAGTTTAAGTAGATGCTCTAATGGAGAGATAGATCAAGATTATATTGCATGCACTTAGATTCATGCAACAATCATATAAATTTCATGAACAAGACTCAAGAAAACTTCTCTCTAACTCCAGAACCCTTCTGAGCCCCTTATCCTCTCACTTAAGTGTGTTTTTCACTTTTTAGTTCATGTGTCCATAAGTGAAGAACTCATTTACGCATCATCTGTCGTACCTTCTATCACGATCGGGGCCTAATTTAATGACAACCATGCACACTTTATTTTTCATCCGATCTTTTATGCATGTGACCTTTAGGTTCTCGATTATTTTGGGCGCTTAAATTAACTCTTAATATGAGCAAATCATGGACGGTTTCATGCCACTTGAATTAACTCTTAATTCAAGCAAATCATGAAGCATTTCATGATGCCAATTTACCGAATTATAAGTGGATTAAAACAAAAACTCTTCGATAGTTAATTATTCGACTTAAGAACCTTTCCATAGACAATTACCATGCAATTTATCCCTTTACTATTCTATACCCTATTGGGTTCAGAGTATGAGCTATGTGTCAACTCCCACTAGACTGACTACTTCACATCTAGTCCAAGTGATGTTAGTTCTTTTCCTGAGATCTCATTAGTCTATGTTTAATTGAAGACTCTCTTCATGACATATAACTACTTTAGCCAGAGACTTCTGAGTAATGACCCTAACAAGAGGCTGTGGGTATCATCTCCTTCTATTTAGAGTGGTGAATCCTTTATTGGTTACACAATTACCTGCGAATACCAATAGCTATACCTAATCACCACTCTATGGGCGACCTCGTCTTAAGGCAATGAGGAATGATGTGAAAACATAAGAACAGTATCTAAGGTAACCTTGAGTATCTCAAGTCTAAAGATATTTGCACCATTGCTGTGATGAGATTAATCATTGACATTTGACAGATCATCCATATAATAATCTCGTAATGGGTCATCCGATGTATTTACTATTCTTAGTAAGTATCTACATGTTAACTTTAAACATATCATGCTTACAGTTTGTGAGATGCACTGCTTGATCAAATCAAGGAGTATAACATGTGCTAGTCTATCTGGATTAATAATGTCTTGTCTTATTAATCCGATGAAGAGGGATAATTTAGATACTAACATAATTGCACATGATATGAATCTCATTATCATGATCTCATAATGATTTCCTTCATATTATGTTTTGTATCATGGACTTCATTAATTCGATTTAAGATCGACATCAATTTAAAAATAATGAACATCAAATTAATGAAAATTGCCTTTTTCTTTAATAATCAAAATAAAGTTTATACAAAAGTGCTAAAAGTGATTGCCTTTAGAGCAGTACTCTAATAACATTATCCTAAAATATACTATCTATTTAAATCCCATCTTAATTAAGATTAAACCTTATCAAACTTGTCTTGGAAAAGTCGCACATAAACTCAACTAAGTCTAATTATCAAATAATGTCCAAAATTAAATAACAAGATATCATAACCTATATCTTAACAAGATTCATTCATTAATTAAAAATAATGTAAAGAGTTTAGGTAAGAGAAGTTATATACCAACTTTATAGTGATTTAACAAATAAACTTTGTCTACATGCACTCTTAAGTTTCTCTTAAAATACCAAGCTCTTTTATAAACTATTTGAAAAGGAACTTTCTTATAAGAATCTTTGTTTGAGTAAAAAGTTACCTTTGCATAATCTTTGTTAAAGGTGAAGAGTAATAATAATACTCCTTAGATTAACTAAATATAAGAAAATCAGCCCCAAGTAATGATTACAACTTGAATAGACTTACAAGAAAATCATAGCAGACATTTTTTTCGTCACTCATGATACATTGATCAATCATGCTTACATATTGGTTGACTAATGTGTACATTAGTCTATTTGTGTATTTAAAAACATGCTTCCATAGATTTTTAAGTTCTTTTAAAGATCAAAAACATTTCTTTGACAAAAATGTGATCAAAAATTTTTAGTAGTTTCTTAAAATTATGTTAAAATGTAAACCAAAAGATTTATGAATTAAATTCAAAATATGATATGGTTATGCATGAAGAGCCTCTAAAGCATTAAATTAACAAAGTAAGAAATATAAAAATTTACCAATAAATTTATGAACTTGTTATTCCTTGATCTTCCTTAGTTTTGGTCTTATCTTTGAATTAAATAAATTTTAAGTTTATAAACTTCTCTCTATAGTCTTTATAATTTGTTTCTTGAATTTATTTCATATTGTTTTCTTATAAGATATTACAAAAAAATTATAATAAGTAACTATATTTTGTTATGAACAAATATGTATTAGAAACTTAGTTTAACAGTCTTCCCCTTTTTGTTAATGAAAAAGATATTAAAAGTTAATAATAAAATTAATCATCTAAGCATACACAATCTTTCTATATCAAAGCAACATGAGCATTTAACTCTTCCTAAAATAATAAACCATGAAAATCTCAAGAATTAAAAGATAGATCTTTTTTTATTCAAGCACAAGTATAGTTAAACAAAATAAAACACAAATATAATATAATAAAATCGACCACTAATAACAAGTAAATTGTCAAAGAATATCTAATGAAATAAGTACAAAGTTAAAGCATATATATTGAAATAAGTATAGCTTAAAAGTCCATTAAATGGAATAAATACAAAGTAACATTACATGCATTGAAATAAAAAAGAAATCAATTACTCTAAGTCAAACCAATCTCCTTAAACATATCTATTATCATTAATTCTCTTCCCCTTTTTGGAAGCATAAAAAGAAAATAAACTATCTAGGGGAGGAAGGCAAGAATAAAATAATATGAATAGGTCCTTAATATGATGTCAGATAGATTGAGCTTTGCTTTAAAGTAAGGTAATCTAAGCCTCAAGAGAATTAAAGAGAGAATCCATTGCAGAATTATGATTTGATTTTGAGTATTGGCCTCATCATCTCAAGAAATTTCAATAATATGACATATACAAGGCTCATGAATAATAAAGATCATGTATGGAAGTTTTTTTTCATATTTGTTATCACTAATGATGTCTAGTATTATGTCTATCAACTAATTGGAAACTTATATGGTTAAGAGTAGTAAAGTTAAAGAAAAAGAAAAAATTAAGTTGAACCTCATTTTAATTAAACGAGATATCAAAGTGTTAGAAGATGAGACCAAGGATGAGGGCATATGGGATGTTTTGTTTTTCTTTTCTATATACTATTAAATTCAATCATATTATAAAGAATGAAATGACAAAGAAAAGCATTCTCACTTATAAATAGAGTGAAAGGAACAAAAAAATCTTCATTATTGTGCAAAGAAAAGTGTCCACTTGAAGAGATAAAGTTACATTTAATGAAAAGATTATAGAAAAGAGGAATGAATTTGAGGCTAAGAAAATTTTATGACTTTTGGTAGTTTTTCCCTGATATCTAACTTAAAGGTAGTTTTATATATCTTTTGGAGACATAGTGAGGTTGAAGTTGATATTTAGTATAACAGTTATAACGAGACTAATATTATTAATTATAGTATAATCTTCCTTGCTAGTGCCAATGATCTTAGTCTTATCATTATCTCCAAATGTGATAAATCCTTCATCTTTATCTCTAGGAGTTATAAATTGAGATGAATCACCAGTCATGTGCCTTAAGTATTCACTATTCATATAGTATTTGCTCTTCTTAAGGACCTAAAAAAAAGGCAATTAATTCATTCTAGTACATAAATGAACATGAGTTCTTGATTGCTATTCTTAGCCTTATTTTGAATCATTTCCTTAAGGGTTTACTTATCTAGCTTCATTTTGAGAAACAAAACTTATCAATATGCCCATATTCATCCCAAAACGACATATCAAGTTGTATTAGTAATATAAATTGCAGCCATGATAGTAAGACTTATGATTTTGGTGTATAAATTCATTCCCAATTCTTATATACATACATACATATATATATATATATATATATTTGTGTGTGTGTGTGTGTGTGTGTAAGAATTGTGAATGAATTGAATAGCTTTGCTTTGGATATTTTAACGATTTGGCTAGCAATATTATATGCATGAGATGTGTTCCTTTGATTATGTTGACTCTTGTAAGGGATGTAAATATGTGTTATAGTTTTATACTTAGTATGAGACCTATTATATGCATATGATTTATATATATGGTTTAATATGGAAGCACTGTGCTTATTTTTATAATCTCAGATAAAATTAGTTCATTATAAAAATATTTTCCAATGACATATATATTCTTAGTATCATATGCAATTCCATTATTGTATCAAATACCATATCAATTATTAGAACTCTTTTAAGCACCAAAATTGTTTTTTAGTTTTTCTCTTCCCATCGTGAATTGGGAAAAAGAGACCTTAAGAGCATTAATTTTGTTGTGTCATTCTCAATCTTTAATTAATCTAATTTATGATTGTTAACAATGTCCACACTTTTAGATGCTTTAATGATATGTAATTCAATCTTCATCTTTTTATATTCACTCACGTATTTAATTTTTGAATATAGCTTCTTCCTTTTCATACTCATAATATCAAGGCTTTCAACTAGCTAAACATATGATAATTTTAAATCATTATCACTATCATAAGATTTATAATTATGGAGTAACGCATGTTCATCATTATCCATGAAGCATATGTGATCTACTTCTTCTTTTGAGTCACTCGTGTCATCCCAAGCGGAGACTTTAATACTTTCTTTTTATTTTTATCCCTCTTCTCCTTCTTATCATTTCTTTCATATTTGGAATTGTCCTTGAGAAGTAGATATTGAGACTTCGTATGGTTGTGTTCTCTGTATTTAAAGTAAATAATATTATTTGAATTGAAAATTTTTATCTACCTTACCTTTATTGAATTCATTTCTTTTGGAGAGGTTCTTTATCTTTGTCTTCTTCTTTACGTGATTCTTATTTTTTCTTTAAATGCAAGGTTTTTCTTTCTAGAAGCTATTTTCTCTTCTTGTATCTCTTTAAGTCTCAATTTTTAGGTGAGAAGAGATCTAATGAAATCCTCCAATGGTATTATATTTAAGTCCTTCGATATTTAGATTATTGTCACCTTGTCTTCCTAAGTCTTTGGAAGAGACCTAACATTTTTCTTACCAATATTTATGTAACATCCCCTCACCTAGTGTATAAGTGAATAGTGACATATGCATGCATTCACATATGCACATGCATAGTAGATAAGTGAATGTTGCACATGAATTGTTTGTACATGCATACATGACTTTTCCCGGTT
>JANQBM010000004.1:14050110-14074268 GCA_025594535.1 Erythroxylum domingense | reverse complement strand
AAATTAGCTTCATTAGAAACTTAAGGCATAAAGGAACAATTTTTCAGAAGAGTGTTTTGCCTAAATCCTTCATATTCCTTGTCAAAATGACCATGAAATATTGACCCGAAGGTTTGTTTTCAGAAGAGTTAAAAGAAGTTGGAATAAAAGGTAGTGCACGATGCTGTTTGACAGTTTTGAACATTCTTCATTCTTTTGACTATAACTTCTTTTTTCGACCTCCAAATGACTTGATCTTTGAACCAACAAACTCATAACACATTTTTATTCCTCTCCATAAAAATATATAGCCATATGAAGTAATTAGGGAAAGATTTGTTTGATGAATTTAGGATGAAAATGAGGAAGTGAACTGGAATATTTTCTTTGAACATGCTTCAGTATTTTGAGTATATCTTGATCTGTAGATTTTTAAATGAGTTGATTCTTAATTCAGATTAAATTAGATTCATATGGATGCAACTTTATTGAGAAGTGTAATTTTAATTCTGTCTCTAAGGCTTTCAAAATTGGCATGGAAATTGAGTCTTGGCTTAGGCTATAGCACTGCCAGGGACAGAAATCATATCCTGTAGTTATTGAATAAACTGTATTGATGTAGGCCGAATTAGACTAAGATGTCTTCACCAAAGTTGTAGCTGATTCTTGTAGATTTAACTTGGTATCAAGTTTGTAATCTTTGGATCTTGTAATTGATAGGTATGAGTTATACAACTTGACTGCATGATCATGCTCTAGCCAAAATTCCAAATGTACATAGTCTGTGGTTTTTTGAGCATAACTCTTAGAATAATGAACCAAATTGAATGATCTTGGTATCAATAGAGACTTAAAACATAGAGGAATAATTGTATAAAATAAAGTGTTATATAAATACATCATTTTCTTAATCTTTTTGATTATGCAAAGTTGACCTGAATGCGGTCCTTCCAACAAAAGCTAGAATAGTAATTGAATGTATGAATTTAGGAACTTTTGAATTACAATTGATGTTTACATCAGTTTAGTAAGGAAATATACCCGAGAATTTTTCATGAACATGCATCATACATATTCAGTATATATAAATGAATGGTTAATCATGCACAATAGTAATTTGTATATGTGTTAAATATTATAGTGGAACGCATAAAGCGACCACTTCCAGATATTGTCGGGATTTTGAGGCAATAAGTAATAAGGAAGCTTTTGGTGAGTAATCTTAGATGGTCACACTTTACTTTGTTCTACTTTTTGAATTTGACTTATGTTGATTGTGTTTGAATTTCGGACAATGATTGTCCAAGGTGTTTGATGTATGTTTATAACATTGGTAGTGCCACTTGCGTGTGAATATGATTGACTACTTGCTTTGCACATGAAATGTTTGAAATGACTTTGTTTTGTTTTAAAACTGTTGAGTCCTAGTTGTGAGTAAATAAGCATGCCTATAAAGGTCTACAGCTGATCCTGTAACACTTTGGTGTCAAGAATTCGGTCTCTCCTGTGATACTTCGGTGTCAAGACTTCGGTCTCTCCTGTATAAGTCCCATTACTTGCTTCTGTAAATGGCTTAACAGTCATATGATTTTGTGTTCTGATATATGTTTGATTCTTACCTAAACAAAATTGTATTCTAATTTTGAAGGGTTTTTACCCTCTTTTGATATTAAGCTCTATTAACTATAAAATCTGTTCTGAAATGCATTATGTCTGTTTTATTGTTAAACCAATCTATTAATGCATGCTTATGCTATTACATGATTCAATATGATGAATTATCACTATATATATATAGATTAGTTATTATTCATTAAGCTATATGCTTAGCACGGTGGATTTGCCCCATGTAGGTTCATAATGAGGATTATAAAAACTGGGACAAGCCAACCTCAATAGCCAATGGAGTCTGAGTTTTGTTTTGATAAAAATGTATTTTGAATATATATTTTGGCTTGTTTATAAAATGTATGATTTCGAATTGTTGTAATTTTTTGTAATAACTATGTTTCAAGCTGGTTTCGATTTTTGGAAAAAATTTGTATTAAGTTTAATGTGCTATCATGTATGTTTGCCTGAACTATTTTATGGAAGTTTACGAACGCTTTGATTTGTTTGTACTGATTTGTGTGGCGTCTATATATCCTTCGAGGGGGTATGTGGGTATTATACACCAACTATAAACACCAAAATATACCTCTAAATCTCACTTCCATCCTTATAATTTCATTCCCTCATAAGAAAAGTAAAAAGAGATAAAGGTGAAGAGAAAATTCCTAATTTTTACCTTGATTTTCACCTAAGATTGATTTAATTTCTTACATGAAAAATGATTGATGATGAAGGTGAAATGGAGAGCAGAAAAACCTGAACTTAGAACCCCCAAAATGTTGTGCATCTCCCCTCTCCATATCCCCATTCCAAAACTTTCAAGACTCACACATATGCTTATTTCTTATTGGACACACATGCTTTATTATTATTGGTCACACATGCCTTAATCCAATTGGTCCATGTGTTAACTTTAAAAAACTGCGTATTGGTCCTTCTTCTTCCTTTACTTCCCACATTAGCCTACAATCTTATTAATTCATTTCATTCCCCTATGTCTTAATTTTCTAACGTAATAAATTTCATGCAATTTGGTTAATTATTCCGGGAGTTATACCAAAATACTACAGGTTGTTCGAAAATAGGGACAACAATTATAACTCAACTTCAAGCCAGAATTTAAAAACCTTAGTGGCATAATAAAATTTCGGTTCCTTCATGAAATTTTTAGATGTCTCCATTTTAATCTCCAATTGGAATTATCTAGTTTGGATGTCTATAGGTGATGATGTGGTTAAATTATAGAAATCTGTTCAGTGGAACTTATCCATTCAGCGAGGTATACATCCCAAACAACTAACTTTGGTCTTATCATGCAAGAGCAACATAAACACACATCTAATTTAACCAAAAAAATTCTATAAGCAAATGAGATACTTCTTTTACCATTTCTCCTCGCATCACATTCATAAATGCAAACAACATATCAAAAATTCCTATATATATTTCACATCTAAATATTTATGTTTATGTTAAAATGAACAAATTATCCATTAATCCAGGTATTTTACATTAAGTACCATAATGTCTCTTACCAAGATACATTTAATTCATTATGTTCATTTCTTAATACACCCTAGATATGCTATAACACTTTCAAGGTATATGTTGGTGGATTACAATATACGTTTTTGAACAATGTTGGCCAGTAGAAGCTGCTCTCTAGAATTTTACGAGTCATTTTTTCACTACAAAATGTCCTCCACAGTATAAGAATGGCCGAAGGCTAAGATTGATGATGTTTCTTCTTCTGGTACATACCTCCTAATAAATTAATCTGTGCAGTGCCTCTAAAGATATGGGTCATCTCATACATAATACTTTAATTCACTCTATAGCTTATCCTTCTAAGCCTTTGACAAACCAACAGGTAATTCGTTAGTAACTAAAAAATTGACAATGTTTGCATACCATGGTTGTGTCATATTGGCAAAAAATAATTGCTCATCTGGAAAGGTTTCTTATAGAGAGATATCATCTTCTTCCTTTATCAAGTGACTGAGATGGTCCGCCACCACATTTTCTACCCCTTCTTATTGTTGATCTCTAAGTCGAATTCCTGAAGGAGGAGAATCCATCTAATTAACCTCGATTTTGCTTTTTTTTGTGAGCAAGCATCGAAAAGCTACATGCTCCAAAAAAACAATCACTTTAGTACCAAAAAAAATACAATCGAAAATTTTCCAAAATAAAAGCCACAGATAAGAGTTCTTTTTCAATAGTTGAATAATTCAATTGAGTTGGGTTTAGAGTCTCGGAAGCAGAGTAGATCACATGGAAAGCTTTTCCCACTCTTTGTCCTAGAATTGGCCTCATCACACATGATTTTGAAGGGGTTTCCAATCCGGCAGTTGAATCACTAGTGGGGGTTACAGAAGCTCTTTAAGTTTGTTGAATGTTTTCTTGCACTTCTCGTTGAACTCAAAGGAGATATCTTAATGTAGAAGTTTGCATAGTGGTGCGGCTATATTTGAAAAGTCCTTAATGAACCTTCGATAAAAACCTGGATGCCCAAGAAAAGAACGTACTTCCCTCATAATAGAGGGGTAAGGTAAAGAAGAAAATATGATTAACTTTAGATTTAACTACTTCGATACCCTTAACAGATAATGGTAAGATTCTCAAGACATTCATCAAAAGAAGATCTATATACATTAAAATCATCTATGAATACCTCAATAATCTTTTTAACATATTTAGAATTTTTTTTACCATACACCTTTGAAATGTGGCGGGTACATTACATAATTTGAATGAAATTCTTTGGTAAGCAACATACCGAAGGGGCATGTGAATGTGGTCTTCTCTTGATCATCTAGTGTGATTAGGATTTGAATATAACTTGAAAAGCCATCTAGAACGTAATAATAATCATAGCTAGCCATTCTCTCAAGCATATGATCAATGAAGGGAAGGGGAAAGTGATCTTGATGAGTGGAAAAATTTAACTTTCAATAATCCATACATACTTGCCACCCGGTTTGCATTCAGGTGTGAACCAACTCACTTTCTTGATTTGTCACAATGGTGATTCCAGATTTCTTGGGAATCACCTAAATAAGACTTACCTACTTACTATTGGAGATTGGGTAAATTACCTCAGTATCGAGAAGCTTCAACAACTCCTTCTTCACAACTTCCATCATTGGAGGATTTAGCCTATGTTGAGCTTGCCTTGGTTATTTTACATCCTCCTCCAACAAGATGTGGTGCATGCATATAAAAGGGCTTATTCTTTGGATATCTACGATAGTCCATCCAATGGCCTTCTTATACCCTTTTAGCATTCGAATCAACCTCTCCTCTTGATTTGAAGTCAACCCTGCTAAAATGATAACTCAGAGAGTTTGCTTATCTCCCAAATAGACATACTTTAGATGTGTAAGGAGTGATTTCAATTCCAATTCTAGTGCCTGAATATTAGAAGGTAATAACTTCTGGTGAGATTCAAATAATTTTATAAAAGACAAATCATACCTTTTTGGAAAGTTTTCCAATGATTCTAAAGCAGCTGTCATTTCCATAAGTTCTTCTCCCATCTCAACATCAGTGCTAACTTCCACTTCCACATCCTCTATTAAAATTGTTTCTAAATGATATTTGCAACTTAATTTATACATTTCTTGTACCAAAGGATTGATTACATCAATAAAAAAATCACAATGATTGTTAGGAGGATGTTTCATAGAATCAAAAATATTGAAATGAATCACTTCCCCATCAAATTTCATTGTGAGGGTGCCTTCACGAACATCTATATTAGTTTAAATCGTATTAAGAAACGATCTCCCCAATAAGATAGGTATCGGATTACAAAAGTGTCATCATTCATACCCACAACATAGAAATCTACAGTAAACACTAACTTATTCATCTGCACTAAAATATCCTCAACCTCACCATCAGGATAAGTATGAGTACGGTCAGCCAGTTGTATAATTACACTCATTTCTTTCAATACCCAAATTCAAAGAAGCATAAATCGAACGAGGCATCACATTAATATAAGCACCCAAATCCAACATAGCTTTATTGATCATAGTATTATCAATTTTGCAAGGAATGGTAAACATACCTAGATCTTGACATTTTGGAGACATCTTCTTTCTAAATACCACAGATACATTCTCACCCATCATTACTTTTTCATCACCCTGTAATTTCCTTTTATGTATAGTTCTTTTAGGAATTTAACATAACTTGGTGCTTTCTTAATTGCTTTCAGGAATTTGACGTAACTTGGTACTAGCTTAATTTCTTCGAGTAAAGGTATGTTGATTTTTACTTTCTAGAAAGTCTCCAATATCTCTTTGTCCTTCTCCTTCTTGTTCAATCTTGTCAATCTACTCAGAAAAGGTGGCAGATTAGTGTTAACAATATTGGGACTTTAGAAATTTACCTTTGTAATCGATGTCAAAATTTCCTCCTTTCCCAATATCTTCTCGATCTCTTCCTCGATAGCAATTCTCGGTGGAGTTCTCTTAGGACCCTTAATCTCCTTTCCACTCCTCAGGGTTATAACGCCGACTTTCTTTAGGTTTATCTCAGGTTGGGAGGGCAACTTCCCTCCATATTGTCATTCTAAAATGTTTAGCCTCACTACCATTTGACCTAGTTGGTTTTCCATGTTTTGTTGACTTGCTTTTGTCTCCTGCTCAAGTTGTTGCATATTTTGATTAAGATACAATATACTCTGTTGAAGCTGCTGCATACCTTGACTAATCTATTGGACAGTCTAACTATGCTGAAGATTGTTAGTAGTAGAGATTTTGATAAAGTCGTCAAGATATGTTCCTGAACTAGAAGAGGAGGCTCCTTGTGGCCTTGTTTGAAATCCTTATGCTCCTTGCGATCAATTCTGGAAGTAATTATGCTATATGTTCCCTCCATAACTTAAGTTGGGGTGATCCCTTTAACCTGCGTTACACGTTTGCAAGTACGAGTTGTATTGGTTCTTAAAGTTCCCTCTTGCAGCATTCACGTACTCCATATTTCCTTCTTATAATGTCGAGCACTCATAAGTTTGATGGCTTGTGTTTGAACACATCCCAAACACTTTCACTTGTGCCTGTCTAGCAACAATTTGTCTAAAAAAAGATGTTAGTTCTTCTAAATGATGTTTGATGGATGAATTATTTACCTTGTTTGCTTGTCTAACATCATTGTGACTTTCGAATTATTATGTGTTCGCGGCTATCCACTCAAGTGGGATCCTGACATCAATGAGAGTCTTCTCACAAAGTACCCCACCACTCGCTACATTAACCAAATTCCTCTCCATTGGTAGTAGTCCTTCATAAAAATATTGGATGAGAAGTTGCTTCGTTATGTAATGATGCAAACAACTGGCACATAACTTCTCAAACGAATCTCAGTACTCGTATAGAGATTCCCCATTATGTTGTTTGATAGCACATATCTCCTTCTGAATACTTGCTGTCTTTGAGGTTGGAAAATATTTCTCCAAGAATATCCTCTTCATCTCTAACCATGTATTTACGCTGCCAGCTGGTAAGTCAAATAGACAATCTTTTACTGCATTCTTGAGTGAGAACAAGAAGACCCTCAACATGATCTACTTTTCGGTCACTTCGTGACGCTTCATGTTGAAAAACACCACATCGAGCTCTCTAAGATGCTTATGTGCATCCTTACACGTAAGGACCATGAAAGTCAGACAATACATGGATTAATCAATGGTTTAAACTCAAAGGTGGCATGTTCAGTAAAATTCGGAAATGTTATGCAAAATGGTCTTTGAGTTAAATTGAGTGTAACCAACTCCCTCAAAGTTCTCAAATTTGCCATCATCCCTTCAGATTCCAAATTCATATTCTTATACCAGAGTTGATCTTGCTTCCTTATTCAATCTCCACAATATTCTCTCGATCTCCGGATCAAGTTGGTCAATTTCTCTATGAGAAAATTTGGTTACTATCATACACCAATACTAACAAACGATTAAAAATTAACAAGTAACAAAAAGAACAATTATAAAAAATGTATCCACAAAACACCAATTAAAACCAAAAATGAGAATTGAACTACCACACTCCTTTGTAACGGTGTCAAAATTTGACTACGCATGTCAAGTGCATTGCAAAATTTACCTGACTCTGTACACTAAAATTTGTAGTTATGGTGAGTCAGGATTGAATCCACAGGAAATGTTCTGTCAATTTTCGTAATGGAATTAATTGATGCAAGGACAATATCAAAAGGGGTTTTTGGTTTTTTAGCAATTTAGAAAATAAAATAAAAGTAAACTATTGAAAAAAAATTAATACAAGCAATCGAAAATGATTAAAGTCTCGAGAATGAGTAGGATTTAGTTTAGGGTCAATCTTAGCTTAAACACGATCAAGTGTATTCCATCATCTTTATATCTTTACACCTCTTTCCAGGCTATTGATCTGAGACTAGCATAACACTATACTAATCCTATTTTTCCCTCAGGTTGTTTTTAATTAAGATATGATCTTTAGTTAAACCTAACTACCAAAAAACTTAGGGCACGATCTTTAGATTCAATTTGGGAGTAGCATTATGAAATTGAAAATGACCAATATATATAGTACCTCACACGTCTGGGTTATTAACCTAAGTTATGTTGTTCCTAACAATTCACGATCATTAGATTCTACTAACAAACATTAAATGTAATAATTAATTGATTATTTCATCTACTCACACTCCAATCTATTAGTCTTCCATTCTTGATTCTGACCTACATGATAAAGGCTAAGGAGGATTATCATCTGAAGAGTAGTCCGTTACCTTACGGTATGCTGTTGACAAGATTCTTCAATTAATCTGAAATTCTACTTGATAGAGGAATCAGAGTAAAGCTGAATATTAAGAGTGTTATCAATACATCTACTATTTGCAAAATAGGGATTAAGACTAAAGCTGAAATGGATAAAGATTTCACATCGACAGCACAACCTAAGGGGGAGATTTCAATCAGAAGAAGCAGAAAAGAAGATGTTTCATCTGGTATGCAAGCAAATCCTCAAGCAACTGGGAGAATCTCAGCTGAGGTGGCAAAAGTTGAACAATCGTCTTATAAGTCAATACAAGTAAAGATGATTCCTGAAAGGAAGGAAAGTGTAAAGATTCAACAACCAACTCACAAAGTATCCTTAAAGAGGAAGGTTGAGACGCTCCAATCAGAAAGACCCAAGAAGTCTAGAAGGTCACCAAGATTAAAGAACTTACGACAACAAGAACATAAAAAGCAAGAAACTCTAATTCTTGGTCAAGTTTCTGAAAGTGCTAAGGAACAACAACAACAATAGCCTACTAAAGCAATTGTCTCTATCCCTCAGACTCAATCAGAACAACCATTTGGAGAGATAGAGATAAAAAAGAAGTTAGTATTTGAGCAGAAGAAGTCTCAACAACAACTCTCTTCCAAGCTGATAGAAGAACAAAGGAAGATGAAGATGATTCAGAAAAAGAAGGTTAAAAAGCAGCAACCAATCTGCAACCATCCTCAACCAATTAAGAAAAAGTATTTAAAGATGAAGATTATAGAAGAATCAATACCTGATTGAAACAGAGGTTCAATTATCATTAGAGAACCTCCTAAACAGAAAGTTAAGGTTCAAGTTAAACCTGTAATAGTAAACAATCAAACGATACATCTTCTTAGTCCTACAGAAAGAAGATTGTATGATATTCTGCGAGATGAAAAGGTAGAATCATATCCATTAAAGATGACAAAAAATCCTTACACAAGCTAGACATCCAACACTGGTAGACAGTAAAGATAAAGGCAAGAAGAAGAAATTTCCTAAGAAATAAGAAGATGATCTCACGGAAGAAGAAATTCGAGTGGCGATGAAGAATATAAACGATGTATGTCGTGCAGCTCAACCTGTAGGCGTCTATTTTCACATATCAAGGCCATCAGAAATTAACTTTGGCGCATCGACCACATATGAAAGTTTCGGGTTGTTGGGACAATATCGGAGGGAAGATACCAATATATTACAATTGAAGGTATCAATTTCTACTTAGAAACTTTTGTGCATTTACTTGTTCATTTTAAACCCTTAGGTTTCATTCCTTCTGTCAAAGATATCCTACACCTTCTAGGAAAACCAATTTTCAAACTACCTAAACCTGATGATTTTGACATTCCACACCAGACACAACCTTTTCAATTACCCTCCACCAAAATTATTGACTTAGACGATTCAATCAGAAAATTGTCTGTCTCTGAGTACCTTCATCCACTAAGTGAAAAGCTACAAAATTCTACCGATAATTCGAAGTTTTTGAAGAATTTCATCGTATGGAATGAAGCTAGTCAAAAGCAGAAGGGAGATCAAAAAGCCTTAGCTAAACATATTAAAGAGATTGATACTAAGGTTAATGATCCAAGTTACTCAGTGGGTGATCTTCATGAGGAAGTAGCACTTCTACATGCGACTATAGAAGAAGACCTCAAGACGATCTGCACTGATATTCAACATATGTTCTCTGAAATCTTGAAGCATCTGAAATGATATTTTTTTATTAATAACAAATAGGGGAAGAATAGTAGAAAGGAAAGGAGAATTAGTATTAGAAATTTATTTTTCTTATATATGCATTGTATATCTTGCATTATTCGTCTAAATAAATATATTCTTTGTCTAAAAATTATTTGTCTGAATATTATCATTATCCATCTGAATATCTTTTTATCTTCTAATATTATGATTATTTGTTATTATCAAAAAAGGGGAGATTGTTAAGTCAAGAAGACTTCACTTCTTCTATTAATTTTGATGAAAGTTAAATAATAATAATAAAAGAAGTGTGTGAACTATTTTGATGAGTTTAATAAGTACATAGATAAATGTAAGTAGCACAAATCATCAAATCAAGATGATATTCAAAGAGCTGACTAAGAAAAAATCATCGGACGAAGCAAATTCGTAAGACGAAGTGAAGACATATGACGAAGCCAAGACATAAAATGAAGCATACAAATCAAATCAAGACAATGTAATTGAAGAATAATCTACAAAGTCAGTTAGTCAGTTAGTTAGTTGGAGTTGGTTATAGGATTTAACTAATACTGATCTTTGAAGATTCTACAAGCAGTTTTCTCAAGAAGACTGTTGGAGAATTAGACTATAAATATCAGTTGTAGTCATAGATAAAATATATAACTTTTAATTCTTAACTCTAAACTCTCTACTCACACGAAATAATTCTGTGACCAAGTGAGTATATTGTAAAAATATCCTGAGTGAAAAGAAGGAAGAAGAGAGATCAAGAACACCTGTAACATGAGTTTAGAAAACTAAAACAATATCTTTTCAAGTGAAAGGGAAGGCTAAAACCTGAAGAGGCTAAGATAGCAGATAACGAATACTTTGTGAAAGAAACTTGAAGAGGCTCTGGAAGTGAGAAATAACACTTGCAAAAGTTGAAGAGATAGTGAAATCTCAGATAAACTCTAAAGACTAGACATAGCCCAAAGGTGGTGCACCAGTGTAAATCGCAGTGTCATATTCTCTAACCCTTATCTCTTTAATTTCTTGTTGTTAGAAGAATATATGCTATTTTAGCTATTGCAATTACTCAAACAAAATAAGTGTGTTATTTTGTAATCGTCAGAATCTTTCAAGGAAATCAAAAAGTTTTTTAAAGATTACTATCTTAGAAAATTTAACATAATTCAACCCCCTTCTTATGTATTTTACATATTATACGTGATTTCTATAATAACAAGTGATTTACTTCAAAGTCAACTAAACGAAAATCACAATAATAAGCAACAACAAGTAGCTTACTTGGAGGTTATGGAACCAATGATAAGATGACAAAATCCAATTTTTATAAGTTGCCTTGAGTATGAAAGGCATGTTAAGCTATCAAAGTTGAACAAGCACTACTTGGGAGGTAACCCAAGAATTAGGATCGATTTTGTTTTTTTAAAATCTTATTTCATTTTGTTTCTATTTTAATGTTAGCATAAGAATTTATTAAGTTCTGATGTGTAGAGGTTAGAATATTACCCTACCTCTTTCATTCTTTTCATTTGATCTCTCTCTCTCTCCTCCTCTTAAATCTCTTCATTCCCGCTCTCCTTCTCTAACCCAAATTTTAGCATTTTTCTTATAAATTTGCAACACCCAAGTAATTATTCTCATTAATTTCACTTGTTTATTCATGAATAATGGGGTATTTTGCAATTTTTAGGAATTTTCACACCCAAAATGCATTAGGGTTTTTAGATTTAGTGTAGAATTGCTTGATTTTTTTCTTTGATTATGGTTTAATAGTTTGATTATATCCTTACCCATATGATTTATTGCTTCAATTTGATGAATTGCATAAAATTTGGATGAAATTTCAATTGCCTACGTGATTTTGCTCACTAATGTTAGATTGTGATTTTTTTTATATAATTAGGATTGATTGGTTATTTTATAGTTAATTGGCATTGTTTTCTTATTTAATTTCATTTCAATTATTTAATTTTCTTTTCTATTACATTTTTATATTTTAACAATTTAGTTAGTGTAAGAAATAAGTTTAGGGAAATGGGTATTTTTGTACTTTATCTGTGATTTCCTCACATTCATTTAAAGTTTTAGGCATAATAAAGGAACCAAGATGTGTAAAAGAGGCACGAAAGAAGAGTGGATGAGGAGAAGTGTCTTCTAGAGATGCGAGAGGAGCTCATACAGTCTAGCCACTAAAGTGACCTCTAATGTTACTCTTCAATGCTACGACATATGAGGCTTAAGGAGAAGAATTTCAAGAAAGGCTGAAGCATTGATTGGGAGGTGCTAGGCAGGTCAGTTTGGTCCAACAAGTTTGGGACCTTATTTTACAGACCCTTATTGTGACACCCCACTTCCACAGAGTATACTCATTAACATCCTGAGGACATTCAAAAGCATAACGTACGCAAGCGACATGTTAGAGCAATCACATTCACTTTTTATAGCATCATACAGAATATAAATAATCAAAAGATCAACTTTTCATTTCATTCACAATCATATTTACACTATAACATTACACTACATAATACATTTATTTACATCTTCAAAAGCATTTGAGTGTTTACTACTTTTTGACAGAATTCTACATGAAAGAGGAATTATACAAAAGTATTCGATCTAAACTTCTTAGTATCAGCTGAACAGACCTTTGAGCCATTCTTGTATCTCAAATTGATAAAACTAGCCTTCTACTAGTTTACCTTAGGAACTATGTCTCCCTCATACCTAAAATTTAGCATTTGTAATTTTGATGAGTTTACGAACTCAATGAGTAAACCACCCTCAATATGCTTACTCATATCATAACATAAAGACAATTTACAATCCAATTCATAAACAAATCATGTCATCAAATATTGAGTTATCACTTCACATTTCATCATGTTTCAACAAATACAGTTTGTATACACTAATTCATATTTCCATTTCAAACATAGTGTTTTTTTATATGTTGGGTCAGTTCGGACACGAGTTTCGTCTTCCCCTGATGTGGGTCAGGATGAGAGGATCCTGGATGGCCTTCTTGATATGCCTTTTGCAAGAACTTGAAAGGATAGTGATTCGAGCCTGGGTGATCCCCATCCCCCTTACTTTGTGTACCTGAAATGAGCTCCAAATCAGAATTTTCTTGTGATTCGGAAGGGTGGACCCCATTCATATCTGCCCCATCACCCTAATTCGGAAGGAATTGGGCCATTACGTAGGATAGATCATCCATAAACAAATAAAATAAGTTGGGCAACAAATGAAAGAAAGAGAATAAGGCCTTTGCTAAAATAAGAATGAAAACAAATTAGAAAACCAAATAATTCATTTCAATCATTCATATAATAAATATCAAGTTATATATAAAAATGCACATATGACTCCATTTTCATTTTTATTTGTTGTGACCGAGTTCCTTTTTACTATCCCATATCTGTTATGGATATTGGGCTCATTAATAACTGCCCTGTACCTATTGTGGATACCAGGCTTATTAAATACTGAGCCTGTGGCTCTTTATGCACACTTATGAGCTTTAAGCTCTTTTTCACTAGTCACTTTGGTCACAACTCCTATATCTGATCATGCATATCAATGTAATGATATGAATTGCATCATTTCTCATTATATGCAATCAATCACTTTCATTCATTACACATAGTCATTTTCACATATTCATTAGATCTAAGTCCAACATTCAACATTTAGTTGATAATACATATTTCTTTCAGATTCATATACAATTAGGAAACACTTCTAATACAATCCCAATTATCAAACTCCTTGGACTATTAATGTCTGGAATTATCACATTCACATCAATAATATTTCAATAACTGGTATTTAAACACAAACAATTCATTCATAGTTAGAAAATATCTAGGTTAACTCACTGTACGCTTCATATAGCTATTGCTTAACCATCCGACAATGTCTGGATGCAGACGTTCAATCTGTGCTTCTATAATCATACTTTACACATATCATACACATTACTAAATTGATTAATTATATAAGTATTCAATCATACACATGAATGTGATATGTTCAATGCATGTTCAATTGACTATCTCAGGTATGTATCCTTAATCACGCCATGATCATTCAAACATTATAATTTGTATATGTCTAGTTTGCTCTTAGGTTTATACCTCAAATAAACTTGATTATTCTAAATTCATCTATCATATATTCAATAATTCCTTTTTCTAGCATTTTATAATCACACAATAACCAAATTTTATTCATGGAGGCCTTCCCACGATTGTGGGATAGATAATCCATGAATTCCCAGCCAATTCCTTCAATGTTTTTTGTGGGATAGATAATCTGTGAATTCCCAACCAATTCCTTCAATGTTTTTCCAGATTTTAACTCTTTAACTCAAAACATCTTATGCATAGTTCATCATTTCTACTTCAATTCCTCATAAAAAATCACCTCAATTTTAACTCAAAATCATCCATATAATAATACATAAACTATTATTGATCATATACACAAAAACAAAACACAAATGTATCCTTTCCTTTATCAACGTTCAACACATTTTAAACATCGTTAACACCGTTCCCTAAAATATCATCATAATGCTTCTATTAAAACAGTCTGGGAAGATCAATAATATACTTATTTGTTTAGCTCAAGAACTCCTCAAATCCTTAAGTAACCCTAGCCTTTATGCTTATATGATCATCACCATTTTCAAGAACAAGATGGGAATAGAAATGGGTTTTATCAACAAAGAAGAGATAACAAAATTTGTTGGAGTAGCAAGATGATGATTTTTGGCAAAGCTCAACATTGTGAATGTAAGGAGTGAGTGTTAAAATTTGAGAGAAGAAAGAAGAAGATGAGAGCATATAGTAAAAAGTAAAAATGAAAGATGGTCTTTAAGTATGAGTGTATATTGTGTGGGTTAAAAGCATGGTGAGTGTCATGACACTTACCACATAAAGAAACAAACTTCATTTCTTATACCTATGCTACCACATGTCTCTTAATCATTAGTCCATTTGTCTATCAATCTCTAAGCCAATTGTCATTAAATCCCTAAATCATTTGTCACTCAATTATCTTAGCCATTAGTCACTAAATACTAATGCCATATGCCACTTATCTCTATTACCATGTGTCAATTTGTATTGCCACCTGGTATTTTTCTTAGTCCAAAAATACATATAAATTCATAAATCTCCCAATTGTAACAATTAAATTCCAATTATTAATTATAATTCCCCAAATCAAAATTCAAGACATAACAATTCACAATTAACACTTCACATCATAATTATTTTAAACCTTTTACAACTCGAAATATGTCAATTGAGTGTATAGCCAATCTTTGTAACATGTACAAAATCATAATTCGTGTGTGAACGCTAATAATATGCATATGAATGTAATTCACCTCATAAATTCTCTATAATATTTCTCATGTACAATGTCCTAAGGTTGCATCTATCCTGAAAGGACCAGGTGGCCCGCCTGACAATCCACGATGACCCTTTAGTCGATGTCTGATCTAACTGGAAAGTTCCCATTGAGCTAAGCCTATTGCCCCTTTTTATCAAAAAAGTTTAACTCAACATTCATAAATATAAATAGTTGAGTTTTTTTTAACCATTTTATCAGGAAAATTTGGCAGCACAACGACTATATTTTGACATTCCCAAAATTTTCAAATTCCATGTAAAAGTTCAAAACACTTCTATATACACATCAAAATATCCACTATAAATTTTGGACTTCAAATCCGTTCACAAGCAATATCATTAATCACTTTAATAATCTTTTAAAAAAACAAAAACATATTCATGCATTTAACTCTAAAACATTCATATATTTGCGTTCTTTACACAAAATACATTCCAAAACATATTTATGAAGTTGACTAGTCATAAGGTGGAGTCCCTGCTACTAATGCCCTTAAGTGTTCACCTGGGAGGTTTTATTTTGAAAAGAAAAAGTAGAGTGTGAGTTAAACGAGCTCAGTAAGTGTCAACATTTCTATGCAAATCATATTTAACAATTTCAACCTCCCTAAAAACAATTTCATTTCATTTCTTATGAGACAATAACAATATAAAACATATATGCTTTTTGAAATCAAATTTATCAAGTTACTTTTAAAGTAACTAGTGGTAACATTATTACTATCATGAACTTTCTTACACGACATAGCCCACCAGAAACTTCTTTGTCATATGGTACCCTTAGGTATAAGGTCATGAAACTAGTTCTACATCACTTACCCATGATTGGTTAACTACTAGCTATGGAGCTAGTCTACATCACTTACCCATACTAGGTTAACTATTATACGCTAGTAATTACAGAGCTAGTTCTACGTCGCTTACTCGTAATGGGTTAAACACTATTTACGAAGCTGGTTCTACATCGCTTACCCACAATTGCCTAACTGCTAGCTATAGAGTTGGTTCTACATCACTTAACCATACTAGGTTAACCATTATACATCGGTATAATAATATGTATAAAACCTAACGATGTACCATAGGCTAAACAAATTCATCTTTCCTCTTTATCAACCAATAATATCATTTCTAGGTAACTTTAAATCGTATGAAATACAACTTGAAATTTCATTTCATATATTGCTAAAACATACACTTATACTAGCAATGCATCATTCATATTAAAACTCATTACCATACAATTTATAACGTCATAAGTCATCAATTCTTTTACAAAGAGTTTATTCTAAGAAGACTCACAACTTGTTAGTCTCTATAAATAGAAACTGTTTGCATAAAATCAATTTAAAGAACACTAACAACTTGCTAGTCTCTATAAATAGAAAATTTTTGCATAACATCAATTTAAAGAAAGCTCATTATTTTGCAAACCTATCACCAAGCACACTCATATGTTTGGTGCTTCTCATTTACCTTAAAAAACTGCATTTTACTTAGGCATTTATTTCCAAATTTGGAAATAAGACATTAAAACTATAGTTCGATTTAACCAAATTCAAGATTAGTATTTAATCGTGTAACACGTATGCTAATCATATTTCTGCTTACTTTTGTAAGCTAACCTACTAGTCTCCATTTCCAAGGCTAAAAGCCCAAATTGGGGCTTAATTTTTTTAGTTTGACCAATTTAGAACATTAACTCTAAACATTAAGGGCTACCAGTTCACAGGTCTGATCAATTAAAGACTTTTTTGGACAAAAATTAGGTCGTGTTTACACGCGCCGTTACATGTAACCAACGTGGCACGATTATCCTTTGAAAAAATGCCACGTATAAAAGATTAAATTATTTGCATCAAGAAGACCTAAAATTTTGTAAATTTGTAAAGTAAAAATAGAGAAAGTAAAATTCGTAAAGTAAAAGAAAGTTTTACAAAAAACCCTAAATCCCTAAATCCCATCATTGCTCCCCTCTCGGACACTCTGACGCATCTTCACTGTCAGCAATTCTGATTGAGTCTTCATGCTTGGTTCACGCATCTTCAGCAAGGGTTCACAAAGGGTTGCCCTAGCTAGATTCACGATTGACCATTCGTTGAAGGGGTTGTATTGGTTGGCCTTCACCGTCCTTTGATCTGCGCTCCAGTCTTCATTGAAGGGGTTGGGTTACTTGGTTGACACATCATCTCTTGAAACTAAGGTAAGCCCTACAATTAAAGTATTGGCCATTAGACTTTAGAGTGATAACTATTTGATTCAACAAGGTCTGGGGTTAGAGAAGTGCGAGGTTAGTGTAGTCTGAGGAAGATAGTATTAATGAGATGGGCAGAAGCAAACTAGTATTAGTTTCATCTTCTACTAAAAATGGTCAGATGCAGAATGGGTAGCTACTAGGACCAACTGTTGTCCTTTGCTTTTAATTATGTTGCCTTTTGCTTTACTAGTGGGAGTATTTGTCATATAAGTATGTATTTGTTTAATTACAACAATGATGTATTATTTTTGTGTTGTTTTTTGCAATACTCTAAGTATCATTGATGATAACATAAAGTTTTGATTTTGTTATTCTATCAGAAAGACTCTAATTACTAGAAAGTTAAAGTTGATGTATCAATTGAATTGAATAAGGATTGCATTTAAACATTGAGCCATAATAAACCATTAGGACTTCATAAGTTTGTTGATGGAATTGTTATGAATATATTAAGCACCATGTTCTATGCTAAGCTTGAAGTTTTAACTTTCACTTCACAGTTTCCTTTTAGCATTCTAATTGAGTGTTTTCTTTTTGCTAGAGTTAGTTTTTTTGGTTTGGCAGAATGACATTTGATGAAGTAACTCTGCGGTTTCTCCCTGTGGGATGTTTTGTTAATGTGGGTGATAATGTTATGAGTGAGGATGGTATTATGGATGAAATTGAATTTGATCCTGACTTACTGAGCTATGTTGAATTGCTTGATGTATGTAAAAGAAGTGGGTATAACAATGTGAAGAAGATATTTTATCTTCTTCCTAGTTTTAAACTATGTAATGGATTTAGAGTTGTACAAGATGATGCTAATATGTTAGATATGGTTAGTCAGATGATGGGTACGGGTGGTATTGATATTTAAATTGAACATGGTGTGGATACCTTTATTGAAGTGATTGAAGATGATTGTAATGGGGTTAATAAGGGAAATGTACTTGAAGAAAATGGTGAGGATGTTAATAATGTAGTTGGAGGTAATGTAGACAATGTGCCAAATGTAAAGGATGAAAATAAAAATGATGCAGATATGGAGAATGAATTTGATATAAATATGGAGGTTGAAAAGGATGAAGACGATTTAAAGCCACCAGATGAAAGTAATGGTTTAGATGAAGATGAATCAGAGCAAGGAGATGAAGGTAATGGTCTGGATGAAGATGTGGAAGAGGGTTTAGAGCAAGGAGATGAACGTAATGGTTCGAATGAAGATAATAAACCAGATGAAGCTGACGTAGGTGATGCAAATGATGAAGATGAAGATGAGGTAGTTTTGTCTGAATATTATTATAATGATGAGTATGGAGAACTTGTTAATGATGTAGATGAAATGGTAGATGATGCTACTAGGAGGAGAAGGAAATATGCTATTTATGATGAAAATGTAGCTGAGCCTTACATTGAATTAGGGATGATATTTCTTAATCATTTGCAATTTAAGCGTGTAGTGAGTTTTTTGTCCATTAAAACAAAGAGGGCTGTCATGTTTACCAAAAAAAAAACCCCAAGTTTGTCCAAGGAAAATGTAGGATGGAGAACTGTCTTTGGTGTATATATAGAGCAACTGATAGAAAGCTACAGTCATTTCAAGTTAGGAAATTCATGAACAATCATGACTGTAATAGGGCATATACAAATCCTAGGATGAACACTAGCATCTTAGTTGACTTGTTAAAGGATAAGCTTAAAAGGGAGTCATTTATGAAGAATGATGATATAAAATTTTACGTTAAGGATTTTTTAGGTGTTGAATTGTCCATAAGTATGGTGGGAAGAGCAAAGAAAAAAATTGTAGACAATGTTGTGATCAACATTGAAGAGGAGTTTAGGAAGCTTTGGTCTTATGCTGAAGTGATTAAGCAGATCAACCCAGGAAGCAATATTACATTGACAATGTCTCGACCAATTCCAACATCTCCACCTGTATTTTAAGGAATGTACATATGCTTAGAAGTTATTAAACATGGGTTTAGGTATGGATACAGGCATTTTCTTGGCCTAGATAGAAGTTGGCTGAAAATCAAAGCTGAGGGTGAACTTCTATATGATGTGGGAAGAGATGGAAACAATCAAATATTTCCTATTGCTTGGGATATGGTTGAAGTTGAGTCAACAGTCACATGAAAGTGGTTCATTGAAAGGCTGAAAGAAGATTTACCTCATTTGGGCTCGGGAATTGGTTAGACTATAATGACAGACCAACAAAAGGTAAAAGTTTCATATCAAACTTGTTTTTACTTTCACAAAGAGTGTAATTGTTATGATATGGTTATGTTTGCCATTGTAAGGACTTAATAGAGCCATTACTGATTTGTGTCCAGATGCTGAGCATAAGTTTTGTGCTAGATATGTTTATGTCAGTTGGCATGGAAGAGGACATAAAGGGGAAGAGATGAAGGAGTAGTTTTGAAAAATTGCTAAATCCTTCACAGTAAGGGAATACGAAGAACATTTGGATAAGCTCAGAGCCAAGAACCAAAGGGCAGCAAAAGATATTAAGAGTTATGCACCAATTCAACAATAGTGACGAGCTTTCCAGAGGGAAGATTCCATGATTGAGTTGGTTGATAATAATTTATGTGAGGCCTTTAATAAAACTCTCATTGATGTAAGGAAAATGTCAGTTTTAGGGCTATTTGAGCATCTTAGAAGAGAATTGATGAAAAGAATTGTGAGAAAAAGGAAAGAGGCTGCAAAGTGGAAAGGTAATTTAGGACCAAGAATATGTGAAGCAATTAAGAAGAGTGTCATAATTGCTCAACATTGTTCAATGCATCATAATGGAGAACGAGGGTATGAGATTGATCATGGATTGACCAGATATGTGGTGAGGCTTTATAACAAAATATGTTCATATAGAGATATACCCTTTCTGGCATTCTTTGTCCACATGCTATATATGTTATTGGAGACAACAAGGTTAATATTGAAGAGTACACTTCTAGTTGGTTATAGAAGACTCAATATGTGAAAGCATATAGGAAAGCAATTCAACCAATGCCTGATATGAAGGACTGGCTTATTACCAATGAAGAAACTATTAGGCCACCAGAATTCAAACAAGGGCCTAATAGGCCCAAAATAGCTAGGAAAGGGGCATTGATAAGCCTTAAAAGAATACAAAAGCAAACAAAAAGCAAGTTATTGACCACGTGTCAAGGAGGGCCACGATAATTATATGTTCCCACTACCATATAGAGGACATAACAAAAGAGTTGTCCTTAGATGGGTCTAGAGGTAATTTCTAAGCTATTTTATCTTTTATGGTACAACTAAGATTCTTTTCTTTGCCATAATTGTGGAAATCTTCTAGGTTTTTTAATTGTGTTATAATTATTATGAATGGTAGGTTCTAGGCCAATTTCAAATTTTGAACCCAGACTAGTCAAGTGATTTTCATATGGAGCAACACACAACGAACATGCCACCAACCCCCGAAAAGATGTCCACAGTTGAAACCAATACTGACAACCCAGTCAGTGCCTCCAAATCTGTATCCAACATTAAAAGGGGAAATAAAGGTAAAAGAAGGACAAAAGCATCTGCTACTGCCTCAGCCACAACCTCTGCTATTGTGTCCTTCTCTGTTGGTGCCACAACTGCTTCAGGGATAGCCAACACGTCAAGTACTTATGGAAGTGCAAATGTAATAGCCTCAGTTGTTCTCCCAACATCTAGAGGTTCTTCAGAAGTAGCAACAAATATATGTACATCTTCAAAGGCCACCACCAAGAACAAACCAAAAGGAGAAGAGGGCCTAGTTATGTTATTACAAATGATGGAAACAGATTGAGGATGTTGGCAGCTAGTAGATGTAGTCCAAATTCTCAAGCAAAAAATAAAGGAAAAAGGCCTGTGACATACTCTTCTCTTCAACAAGAAGCAAACAGGAAGATGAAGAAATGGAAGGGATGGTGGTATACACAAAAGAAACCACAAGATTGCAGATACTAATTGTAAGTGTAAAATTTTTACGTTCTTACTTAACATAAATTCATACAGCTTAACAAGCATTTAAATTTTTGGTACAGCCTCGATAGAGAAGTCAGAGACTATTAAACCTTGGGCAAAAATTAGTAATTGAGAAGGAAGGTGTTACTACGCAGATGAATTCAAGCTAACAAAGTCAAACTGCATCTTCAAAGGGAAAAGGAAAGAAAAAATTGTAAACTCAACATTTAATTGTTAGTGAACTGTTCAAGGGTTGTGATGTTTTATTAAGCAATGATTATTAATGAACTAAACAAGAATAGATTGTAATAATTTTATTAAGCAATGACTATTGGTGATGACTCTCATTACCTTTTCAATTTCATTTCTTGTTCATTTTTTCCTTTTAGTTGAATATTATGAATGGTGAGAAGGTGGTTAAAGGGTGATGGAAGCTTAGTTGGGATTATGAAAATTGTCTGCAATATTTTGTATTTTTTAAGGGAAGCTTAAAATCTTATGGATGGAAATATAATGCACACTGCAATATTTTGCATTTGGACTCCATTGTATTGTTATATAGATTTTAAATTGTGGTATCCCAGCTTTTCATGTCAGGTTTTCTCCATAGAATCATAATGTAATATAAACTATATATTTGGCATGTAACTATTTATTGCTTCTATCATACAACAGATTTACTATTCACTATACTTGGTAGGGGCAATGTTCACTTATAATTGTTCTCAATTATCTCATATATTGAACTTGAACAACTTCCAAAAACTCATAATTGAAGTTATTTCAACAGTGTGCTAGTCTTTTGATTAAACATCCTATTTTGTAACTAATATTTCTTACCAAATGTTGAAACATCAAGCATCTTCTGCCTAGTACATCAAACATGTTCAGTCTACCATATAAAACATCAAACCTGTTTAGGCAAGAGCATCAAATTAGTAATACAGTAAATGTTCAAACATCTAACACTTTACACATTGTTCTAGTACATGAAACCATTTCCAAGTAAGGCTTTACAGGTACAACTATTGCCTTTTTTCTCTTCATTATTTAGACTAACAAACATAAGCAACAATACTAAACCCAAGTTTAAACAAGTGCTCCATTTCCAACACTTTGCTGATTGTGTTTCATAACTAGTCGTCGTAGTAACTAACTCATTCTTCAACTTCAACTTTCTACAATCCTTTCAGCTTGCACAATTTCTATTGCATTCTCTCTTAACTTTGTCAATTCTGCCTTCAATAGATTATTTTGACGATATAACATCTTCACTTTGCTTTTCAGCTCTAAAATAATCTCTCTTGCTCTTGGACAAAATCTTTGATCATGCCATTCATGAAATCCACAAACATTTTCATTCCACCATTAAAGAAAAAGAAATATTTCGTTGATGAAATATATGAACATATTTAGTTAAAAAACATAAAATATATCAAAATTACTGGAAAGAGTCGACAACCATAAAACTTTGTTCCTAGATTTTCATCAGTCCATGAAGTCCATTTAGGCGCTTTCAAGTTACAGTAACAATATTTAGCCTCTTCGTCATAGTCCCATTCAACTCGATAAGTTAAAGAAATCAGCTTGTATGATCTCATATCAAGCTTAGAATGTGTCCCTCTATAGCCAAAGTTGAAAATTTTAAAAATTACAATTCAACACAAAATCGCAACCAAATTGAATCCTTTAATCAACCTCATTGCCTTAAAGAACGACTACTTAAGCTCATTCTCAACTATTACAGGACAATGCTGTAATATTGATTATACACCCACTGATAGCTAATGATGCCTTCATAATTAAATTTGTTTGCTCCTAATAATCTACATATCTTCCATATATGTCACACCCAGTGCATATATAATATCAAAACATGGATAACTACCAAATGTATAATCGAAAACCTAATCATATCCTATATCCAAATGTATAATGGAAATTTTCATGAAAATCAATTATTTATGTAATAATCAAACTCAATTAAAGAAGAATTATTTACGTAAATGTAACATTGTTAGGGCAAAGAAATAAAGTGGATATGAAAACATCATAAATTTAAATACAAAACGTAAAAGGGACCATGAATCTCACTACCTACTTCGGTCTTCAATCACAACACATGTATGTTTCAGATCTCCAAAAACCTTACCGCCCATTCACTTCCAAAAATCTTATTGCCCATTCATACTCAGACTACCAAAAAGGCACAAGCCATAGTGCGTCCAGGGATTGGAGTGAAGGCACAACCGAGGGAAGAAAAATCGGGTGAAACATCTATTCATCAATGATTTTAGGGTTATTTACTACAAACATCTGTTGAAGAACAAGAAGGAAACATTTTTTATTTTTTAAGTCAGATTTTTAAGTAATTATTTAATTTTTTGTTAAAATCCACTTGGCATCTATACTAAATAACGTATATTAAAGTGG
>JANQBM010000004.1:14038218-14050010 GCA_025594535.1 Erythroxylum domingense | reverse complement strand
TCTTAACCAATTCTATACATTTTATTATTATCAAAACATAGAAGGATTTTATTTGTCAACCACCATTGGTCCAACAAAAAATTGCTTAAATTGATGCCAATAAGATCTTTTAGCACCTTTCTTAATACATATAAACTTAAATAAAATTGTATATCTTTAAAACTTACTTAAACAAGTGTGGGGACCTAATAAATATTTATAATAACTTTATTGGACATCCCCAATATAGGCCTAACAAAACTTTAACCTATATTGATAGGGTGCTATTTCATTCACTATACTTTAATCCATTTAATTAGATTATTTATTGGACTATATTATTATCTTTATATGAGCTCAATTTTATTTTTCTTAGCTCTAATAAGAATAGAACTCTAACATTCTTCACCTTGGAGAAATATTAATTATTTTATTTAAATTAAAGAAAAAATCATAATTGCTAAAAGAATAAAAATAATGCCATATATGTTGACCTTTATAAATTTTTTAACCCAAAGATAATTGATGTCCATCATCCAATCCCCTAATGCTTTGATAACAAAGGGTATTAGAAATTTATTTCATATTCAACATAATTTCACAATCACATATATCTGATAACCTTACTAACATGAATGAGAAAATAAAGTGAAAGAAAGAAAATGGTACCTAAATGATCTACAATATCTTTTTTTTTCATTTGCTAGTCTCAGTTTCTTTTAACTTTATACTAAATAGCAATAATAAATATGTTTTCTCTTATTATATGCTAAAATATATCAAAGAGAATATTTGTGCTATTAAAACTTATATCCATTTATATTTCTTAAACTAGTCAATATCTCGAGATATTTAAGTGTGTCAAGAGACATAGGATTAAGGTCAAATTGAATTTATGGATAATGAATTGTAATATGCACAATATTGACAAAGATCTTACAACTTTCACATATAGTATAATAATGAAAAATAATATGTATGAATGAGAACAAAATGATGATCAATAATATATATAAATAATGCACTTGTAATACATAAAGAAGAAAGATATATCTGGAGCAAATATACAATCATCTCTAACTAATAGTGACGAAGGAAATCTAAAAACTAAAATTACAGAGATTTCTATTAAAAGCAATAAGGAGAAATCCTTTAGTCAGATGATCAACCAATATATGGTCAGTCAAAAGGTGATCTACTATAAAGTCACCTTTCTTTATAAAAACTGTCTAAAATTTATCATAGCATAATCAATAAGACTAACAACTGAATAAATCATAGAAAGTTCAAAAACCAAATTTCCCATCCAAATTATCTACAAAACAAACTCATAACATGTAAAAAACTACATATATAGTCAAAGAGATTACAAGTGCCTACTTGATGCTTTTTCATACTGTGATATCATCCACTAATGCAAAGATATAATATGAAGTAAATTTTCTATCATCTAGACCTAGAAAAATCAAAATGTGTGATATGGAATTTTTATCATCTTTTATGTTAAGATTCTTGGGCAATTAATACTTAATCTCATGTAACATAGCCAAGTCATTTAATCCAAATAAGACATTATCTATATATAAAAGTATAAAAATGATCTTACTCCCTCAACCATATAATATAAGAATCTTTCAACTTTATTTTCTATAAAGTTAAATGAGATTATTATCTTAGTAAATTACATTTACTATTGACAAGAAACTTATTTTAATCCGTATAATGATTTCCTTAACTTACAATTAGATGGATCTTTTCATCTTTCTAAAACCATTCAATTGGTATCATATAGACCTCCTCATAAGGGCCTCTATTTAGTAATATAATTTTAAAATTCATCTGATGTGGCTCTATACCATAATGAGCTACCATTGCCATAATCGTTATAAATTCATCTTTGGAAGATATAGGAGAGAAAGTGACAATAAAATATAATCCCTCCCTTTGAGTGAAACCTTTAGTAACCAAACTAGCTCCACATCACGCATCCTTATCTTAGGAGCCAACATTTTTATAGATTTGAGGTAAATCAATAAGTTCCCATACTTGATTATACGTTAGGAATTACATTTCATCACTCATTTTATCCCAACATAAATTTGTATGAGAAACAAAAGACTTCTAAAATGTTGATTGTATCAACAATATATCCAATACCATATTAATTCTCACCAAGATAAGCAACACAATTAGATGAGTATATCTCTTCACTTCTATAGATCTTTCTTATTGAACTTGTTCAATATGATTATAATCTTCAAAAACCTTATTGTGTGTCTGGATTAGTTCCTAGATCCATATTAGAGTGGCACTAGGTACCAAATTCATTATTCCTAACTAAATGGGTAATGGATATCAAACTATAGTAGTATTTAACTCAATTATCATTTATGATGTGAGAAGAACCAACGTTATTAGAGACATCATATTCTAGACATTTGGCTATTTGTATAGGACTTTGTTTAGAATACATAAATAACTTTTGATAGGCTTATCCTAAAAGCAATCAAGAAGGTTTTCCCTAATTACATGCTCCACATTATATCTTTTAAGGTACAATTCTACCTTTCAATTATATCATTCTATTCAAGACTATCTAGCATAGTAAAATGAGTTACTATTCCATAAGTTTCTAAGTATCTAGAAAACAAAAGTTTTCATTATCAAAAGTCCTATGTTTAATATAACACTCACCTTTACAATTAGACCTTAAAATATTGAATGATTTTCCTAATTAGTTCTCAACTTTAGTTTTAAATATTTTACATTTATCAATAATTTCAAACTTGTATTTAATTAAGACACATATCTATGAAAAGAATAATTATTAATAAAAATAAATATATTTAGAATTACAGATAACAAATGAATAAGGACAACAAATATAAGTATGAATAATTTCTAAAAATTCGAATTACATGCCTAACTAACTTATTTATTTTTGCTAACTTACCCATGTAGTAATTGATATATATCTCTAGATCTTCAAAATTAAAAGTTGAAAGAATGTATTTCTTTATCAATCTTTTGACTCTTTCTCTAGAATTATGACCCAATTTTTTATTCCATAACATGAATTTTTTTCTTTTTTAGATTTCCTTTATTAACAATCTTTTCAGTAATATATGAAGAAGAGTAGATTTCATCGGTAGTTAAATGCTTTTTATATAGACCATAAGGTTAAAAACTATAACATGTTTTTTCATCAAAAGATAACTATACATTAAAGTTTTAAATTATAAAAAGTAAATGTCTTCTTTATCCAATATAGATATAGAGATAACATTCTATCTAAAATACTATACATAAAATATGTTGTATAAAACAAGTTTAAAACCATGATCAAAGTTTAAAGAAATAACTCTTACAAAATCTACATTCATTTCCTTATTATTGCTAACATTCAATTTAGATTCATATTTAGTTAGTTATCTCTATGGTATAGATCAATGTATTATAAAGGCAACACAACTAGAATTTCAACTCTCTTACCACTAAAACATAATTTAGTTATAGTAATATTAGATATTTGAACATCGCAAGCAAATGAGTCATTGATATTTCATATTTTCCTTTAACATCCTTAATGCAATCCTATTTTTTTAATCTTTATTTTTACAAAAGAAGCATCTTATATTCTTTATGTTATCCATAAGACATTTCACAACATTAGTCTTATCTCTTTTTCTTTAAGTAGAGGATTTTTAGGAACCTTACCTTTAGGCTTTCTAGAGTTAGCTTTAGGTTTTGGTTTGGAGGCTATAAAGGCAGTTTAAGTTGTGATATTTAATTTAATCAAGGGATTAATGAGAATTTCATCAAATATATTATAAAACACAAATGGAAAAATAAATAATACATAAGGATAAGATCTTCACACAAAATCGACATAAAAGACATATATAAACTCTTATTCTACCACCTATAGGTGTACATATCTCTAAAGAAATGATTGTTCCTAACCAAATGCCTTTATATTCATAAAATTTCATATAAGGCTTAAACTCGTAAGCTAAATAACCAAATGCAAGATCAAAAACATCCCCTAGCATGCAAGTAAAAGATTCCAAATAGAAGCTTACTTAAAAATTAAAATTTATGCAACCAAAAAACTTGAAAATTATATAAATTAATTGTAAGATTCATTTTACAATTTCTAAAAATTTTTGGTTTTTTTTCCTATAGTGTGTTAATGTCAGCTAAGCGTAGGGTTTAGATGCACGCTTAGCCTTTGCATTATTTAAAAGCATTAAGAGCATGTAGGTCATATTTTTGACATGTAACCACATGTACTGACCCTAATGACATGAAATTTTGTGTTAATAAAATTTATACAACTTTTTTTAACACAAAATTTTGCCTACCTTATTGCTTTAGCTAATCATTCTCATGAATGTGTACTAATAATGCCACTTATTTGATTGGCCTAAAATTATAAATAAGTATGGCAAATTATAGGGTGAATGTACTAATATCATATCCTAATTAACCAGCATATTTAGCCCTAAGTAGCTTAGGTAACATATTTCACAAACTAATAAATATTCGTAACCTAAAAGGCTATGTTTAAGGCTAAATCTATATCGTTAAGTCATAGCCATTGAAGCATTCACCTAATTCACATCATGCAACCTAAACAAACTATCATACAAATATGCAAAATTCACACTCAAGGTAAAAACACACAACCCTCTCCACACTTGAACAACACATTATCCTCAATGTGAGACGGATACATACAAGCACAAAAGGGGAAATGAAACAATATGTGGAAGATAAAAGAAAAAAATACTAACAAAAATGAAAAGAAAAGGGATAGAACATGAAACTATCATGGTGATTATGGTGGTGACGTGTCAGAGGTTGAGATCAAATGCGTTTGACGCTCGAAATTGTTGTCTTATCTTGTAATTGCTTAAAGAGAGCAAGAGAATTAGTAATCCCAGATCATTTCAAATCATTAAAATTTTATTTAAAATTCAAAACAAATCTAACTAAACACAACAATTCAAATCTAGCTACTGAACGTGTTAATTTATGGTCACTTGTTTGACTTTGTACCATTGGAACTCATCCAGGATCAATTATGAGCGGCTTGCTTCCACCCTTTTCATTTCATATTAGTTTTGTAGACTGTAAGTAAGCTAAAATTGCAAAATGATCATAAAGACAATATTGATAAAATTATGAGAACCAATTAAGCTCAGTAATGTCCTTTTTTCAAGCGAACTGTCAACAAAACAGGGAATAATAAAACTCCTTGAATCTTCCATGCAATCTAGTAGTTTACCCGGTAAGAGGATGAGTTGTTATCTTCTTCGTTCTTCCTTATTTTCACTCATCGCCTCTTCTTCTTTAGCTTCTTAAATAGATATTTTCATAGCTTCTTTAAACTTGATGTTTGTTGTCATTTGTTCTTCATCCTCTCATTCCTTTAATGATTCGAGCACATCAATTACTTTGAATGAGTCACCCTCCTCTAGATTCTTTAATACATCCATGTTGAATATCACTTGATCATCACTAATCCGAATGATGAGGTTCTCTTCATGGACATTTACCTAAGTTTTTTTTTATGCTCAAGCATGGTATACTAAGATCTAGGGAATAATAGAGAGGGTTGTCATTCTTTTCTTCATCCTCTTTCCTTGTCTCTTAGTATTCTATAAGATAGGGTTTAGCTTGGTCTTCCACTGGTTCTTCTTGTTCTTCCCCATTTCTAAGTATGATAGCCTCATACTTCTCTAGTTGATGTAATTCCATATTTCTCACAGAGTCTTCCATTATTCTCTTACAAAATTCACGAGAAAGTTATCTCATTTAAATCTTGAGGTTATGAATAGAAGAGGCATGATTTTCTATTACTTGATCAAATTATTCTTCTAGTCTCTTTTGGGTCTCTTCCATGTCTGTTAGCTTATCCATGATTTTGTCCAATTTGTAATCCCACAAACTAGACTCATCTTGCTAAAATTTAAGTAGGTCTTGATGTCCCATATGCGTACTTGCATTGTTGGACCAATAGAAATTTAGGTGTTTCTGCCACCCTGAAGTGTTTGGGTTCATATAAGGATCATGATTTCCCCAACTAAATTTGGGCTCATTGAAATTTGCAAGTCCTTTGCTCCTTATAATAAACATCCTCTATGATTGTTCTTGTAATAGCCGGTTTCCAAACCTACTGAGGGATTAAAGTGTTAGTCATATGAATTGCATCATATTATAATGAATTAGTGCATTTGGGATATGATATCATGATTTCATTCTCATGCATAACATGAGAATATACACATATGAATGTTGATTTAAAAAAATTACACTCAATTGACATGTTTCGGGGTATGAAAGTTTCTAAATAATTAAGATGTGATTGTGCTTTTATAATGTCTTGTATTTTGACTTACCAATAAAAAGAATTGATGGATTGCAATTAGTAATTTAGAGTTAACTGTTACAATTGGTAGATTGATGAATTAAAATGTTAATTTCAAGTGGCAAGATAAATTAACATATGGAAATTTAGGATGAGTAAGCCTATAAAAATAAGTGACATATGGTAGTAGAATTAAGTGACAAATGGCATAGGGATTTGAGTGACAAATGGCTTAGGGATTTGAGTGACAAATGGCTTTGAAACTAAGTGACATATGGTAGTCTAAAGGATAGACATATGTCTTGCTTGATTTCTTGACAAGTGTCTCAGCACTAGCCTTACACCTACACCATGTGACCAACACATTCAGCTCCTTTGTAATGTTTCTGCTGTACTCTTTCCTTCTCCTTCTTCTCACTGTTGAAATCCCCATCTCACCAACATCTTGAGTTTCTGCCCTAATTCTGTCCACTACTATCTCAAAACCTTTGTCAATTTCTTTAGAAAGAAAACCATATCTTGCTGTCTTCTTCTTGTTTTTACTAAAACTTATCCTACTCCCTCCTTGTTCTTGAGATAATCTAGCATGCATGCGAGGCAAAGCAGGTTTGATACATTGAGGTGGAATTTAAGCTATACAAGTAAGTGAAATATTGATCTTTATGGCATATGATAGCAGAATTTTATGATGAATGAATTGGGATGGATTGAATGTAGTGTTGATGAAGTAGTTGTGCTGGAAAATGATGGATTAATTGGTTACTTTTTTGTTTTGTTTTTGGATACAAGAAAACAGTAGTTTATAGCTTGTTATAAGGATGATTTATGTTGGGATTTGAGGTATAATTGATGATGAATTCATGCTAGAGATTGGTGTTATTGAAGTGTTTTCAAATTTAGAAAAGTTAGGACTGCATCTATGATAGTATAAAGTGAATGGTAATGAAATAAATGAGTAGATTTTGTGAGATTTAATGTAACTAGTATAGAAGCTAAACTAGCATAAAATGAAATAGCTTTATAGGACATGAATTCTAGAAAAATTCAAGTGTTAATGATGTTTCTAAGAATGTGAAATTCGTGGAGAATTGAAAAAGAAGCATGATCATGGCACTCATCCTAATTCTGTAATGATAATTTCAGCTTTGTGTACATGTTGACCTAGCTAAGGAAAAGTTACTCTAAATTGGTGTATTTAGACCTAATTAACTCTTAGAATGAACCTAGATTGTTACTTGATTAATTGGTTAAGAGCTTGATAAGTTTAGGTTGTTAATTGAAGTCAAAACTTAAAGAATGGATTGTTTGATATCTATATATCCAAATTTGGACATTATGAGTTGCCAAGAGAATAAAGATGCTCTTATGAATGCAAATATGATCTTAAGGACTTGAGTAATGTGTATTAGGTATGGATGAATGAGAATTAGGTTATTGTATGAATATATATTGTTAGAAAAGTTTGGTGAATGTATGATTGATGAATTTTGAGTAAATCAAGCTTACTTAAGATATAAACCTAATTACAAACTAGTTGTATATAAGCTATAAAGTTTGAATGGTCGAGATTTTTGTATAACAATACATACCAGGAAGATTGATTGAGCATGCATTGAAACATGACACATATACATATATGCGATTGTATATTCATATGGTTAAACAAATTAGTAATTTGTGAACCATGTGTGTATTTCATGACAATAGACGCACAAGGCAATTGTCAATATCCAGACATTGTCGGAACATCGAGGCAATAACTTTTCTGGAGCGTAATGTGAGTTAACTTAGATGTGTAAACTCAATTATATGTGCTTCTATATGAATTGAATGTTTAATCTGAAATGTCTGTACACTTGATTGATAAATGCTGGACTTAGATCTGAGGAGCTTGTTATGTGGTATGAGTATACTGAAACGAATGTATGGCATATGAATGATGCATCTCTTTACATTAAAATGCATGATTAGATAAAGGAGTTGTGATTAGAGTGACCGATGTGAGAAAAGAGCTTTAAGCTTAGGATTGTTAAAAAAGAGCCTCAGGCTCAGATAATATGGACTTGATATTCATAATGGATACGGTTTAGAAATGAGCTCGATATCTACAACAGATAAGAGATAGTAAATTGGGTTGTTAAGCACATGGTCACAACAAAACAAAACACAAAAAAAAAAGAGAATGGAAACACTTGTGCATTTGAATATGCATCACTTCATGTATCCTATATTGAATTAAAATGAACTATTGAACGATTTGATTTAGTGAAATACAGTTGAAGTAAATAAGGATATGTTATGATATGCAATGTTAGCTTATATCATGAAATGTGATGTGGTATTCAATACTGGATTATTTGATATACTTATTTCTGAGTTCTAACTTGAGTGAATACATCGATGATGGTTCACTCACTGAGTTCATAAACTCATCAAAATTGCTACATTGTTTCTCAGGTTCAAAGGAATTCTAGCCACTGAGGTTTTATAGTAGAAGTCTAGTACTTGCATTTTGGGGACAAGAATGGCTAAAAGGTTTGATCAGTTAAATTTAAGGATTCTAGATAGATATCTTGTGTATTAGCATTTCATCACATGTGATATTTTTGATACTAAGTTTTATGCTCAAAACAAAATGTCGTGTAATATATATATATGTGTGTGTGTGTGTGTGTGTGTGTGGATTCTGAATTGTAATGACAAGTGACTTTTTATATTTGTGAATGAAATGGGAAGAAATGTGTTTTAGAATGCTTATGATATGTTTGATGCCTTAAATGAGTTGGTTTGATTGTCCTAATGTACTATTTTCATAGAATATGTTCTCAAATATCCTTTAGTATGTTTGGGTTTATTCTCTATGGGAATCGTATGTTACAGTTCTTTTTATCTCTTTATAGCATTTAACTCTTGAGATTCCCCATTTTTATCTGGTAATATCCAAGTTGATGTGTCGTGTACTTTATGCCCATTTTTTTCATAAAAGTTAGTGAAAAATCCTTAAACTACAAGAATTAAACTAATTGCCTCCTCGACAACGTCACTAAAAATTTGATTGGGTGCTTAATGTGTGTAAGTTTTAATATATAACCCTCAATAATTTGCAAACGCACGGTTCGTTAGCGTATTTCCTAAGGTGTCAATTCCGCGAGGAGGGATAATCTAATCCTAAAATCTAAGGCCAGAAAACAATACAAAAATTCAAATTGCACGAAACTAAAAACAAAAAATTAATTCAATCAATCAAATCAAATTAAGAATTAATCACACAAATACTATTACCAAGCAATTGCTAACTACCTAAAAATCAACCTAAGGAAATTATCGATTGAGAGAAAGGAAGTTTTACCTATCCTTAATGCTAACGTAACTGATTTTGAATTACTGGATTGTTGGTTCTGGAAGATACTAGGGTTGATTACTCTCTCTCGAGTTATAACCAATATCCCTAAATCATAAACCCTAATTAGATTATGGAGGTCGCAATTTCTCAATTTACAACCTATCCAAAATCCTAATCAGTCCTAAAGTTCTCTAATAAACTACCGGAAACCTATGCAAGATCTCTCTTCGGACAATTTATCGATTTGATTTAATCCTAATTTCTATTAAATCACCTAACTTTTGTTAGCCCAATTTAATCATTTTTCATTCGATTCACCCTTTTAGTTTATTAATAAATTATGAAATCGTAAAATTAAATCACAACCAACCCAATAACCATATAAACAAACAAATTTCATTAATTCAAAGATAAAACATCGAAGGTGATTTTAGAACATCTTCAACATTCAAAAAACCTATCATCAAACAGTTATTGCAATCCTAATTCTATACAATAATAAAACTAAAAAGAAACAGGAAATACGATGTGAACGGATGATGGGTGGCAGTGACATCGGGAAACTCCTAATCCGAGAAGTATGTCAAGTTAGCTTCTTCTCCGCTTCTCTCTTCCTTCTTCTCTTTCTCGATCTTTAAATGAATTCTCTCTAAGGTTTCTTAAAAGTGGCTAATGCAAAAGCCCCTTTTCTTCCTTCTTCATGTTCTTTTTGTACTCTTTTTATGTTTTAGGTAACCTTAGGGCTTTTTTGGGGTCCGAAAGGTCTAAAAACTCTCTCAAAATAGGAAGTTTATGAGCATTTTTATGTCTGCCTAATGCAGGCCACGATTATGGCCCACATCTGAGCCTTCTTTCATGATCGTGGCCGTGGATTGCTGTTTCGGTCCGAATGTCTTCCGAAACTCCTCTGTTCTTCGATATTGACCCTGAAACACTAACAAAACCATTAACTCAAAAGCTTGTACAAACCCATAAAGCTCTTAAAACATAAATAATTAACAAACTAATACAATTCTAACCTAAACACAAACTAAATGATCAAATTAGCGGCTAAACACATATCAAATTATGCCCTAAAACACGATGCAATTTACACTTATCAAGTACTTCCATTTTTTTAGCCTACTACTTCTATGTTCTTTATATGTGTCATCATACCATCATCTCTTGATGATAACTGTCTTAATGAGCCTTTGATTTAGCTATCATAAGTCATTTTTTATCTATGGTCTATCTAAGCACATCCATGGTGCAATCACATTGCTTCATGACATAAGTTAACAATAATCCAAGCATTAATACAACAAACCTTATAGATTTACATACCTTTTGACCAAATTAAGTGACCTCATACACCTTAGGACTTAACACAACTTAGCTGCACCACCATTTTTGGTCTCACATTTGAATATTGCCTCGTTTTGATGATTTTTATCAATGTGCATCAACAATTTCCTACTCTCTAGATTTCATCAATATTGCCCATTTTGTCTAGCCTAATTATAGATATTTGTCTTATTCCATCATCAACATGCCATCTTTATTGCAGTCCAAGTGCCTAAAGTCAAGGCCCATCAACATATATACAATTCTGCAAGTTATATTTAAATGTCTTAACAATGTTAGTGTTAAATATGCCTACACATATTGATGCACCCTCATCCTTTCATAACATATAATGAACAAATGGTGTGTACAGGTGAAATATGTGACATGCATTGAATCTCTCACATGTATTTTATCTTTATATGCCAGCTATCCCTACATGCTAAACAGTTGGAGCATCTCTTGCCTACTTCTTGATATGAGAGACTTTCTTCTCCTACTTCGCTTTCCAGTTGTCGAAATATGCAATTTTTAACAACTATTTCTGATGGAATTCACTAGATTCTGATGATTTTTCCTGAAAGTCATTAAAGAATATATTTTTCCCATTAATTTCTCAAATTTTCTTATGAAAAGAATAGAAATTTTTTTGTTTAGTTTATACAATCGTGGAACCATTAATACTATGTGTTAAACATGTAACATCCCGTTTCCAGAGAACGGGTCGGACCAAAGAAACGGGTCCAGATGTGGTAAATTACCACATCTCAT
>JANQBM010000004.1:14001278-14016763 GCA_025594535.1 Erythroxylum domingense | reverse complement strand
GTTATGAAGTTGATTCTACATCACTTACCCATAATGCTTCGATACTATATATAAATTAGTGGTTACGGAGCTGATTCTACATCAATTACCTATAACAATGCTAGCATAATATATACTCCACACGTTCAGAGACCGACTCCTAAGACATACTAACAGACACAACACCACCCATGTTAGTGACAAACATCCCCCAAACACTGCCATGCACTTTAAGATGTACTCTAATCGATATAATTGTAAGTATAAAGACCTATTGCTTACCATAGTATAAACCACAATTAATAAATGAGTGCATCTTATTTCAATACCAATTAAAATCATATTGAAAATCTATTTCCATGCCAAAGCTTATGCAAATTTCAATTTATTGCTAACTCAAAGCATGTGCAAATCTCATTGGCTTCTAAGTGCATCCAAATCTTAATTCAATACTAAATCAAAGCATATGTAAATCTTATGAAGATTGACTTTTAATTTCTAGTAGTAACACCAATGAAATTATTCATAAACATCTTTTTCATAGTAAGGTAAAAACCATCTTTACAAAATCAATTTAAAGATACACTCATAGTTTGTCGTTTATCGTTAAACACCCTCACATGTTTGGTGTTTTTCCTTTACTAGTCCTAAATCCATGGTGACGAGAAAACTTTACTGTCATACTCAGCTATGAGGGAGACCCCTATAGCATTCTTAAAACCTACCAAGTACATCTATAACTTACCACCTTGTTTTACAAATTTTATGACAAAGGGCTTAGCCAAAATCGTAGCATTTAGTAAGACTAAAATTTTGTTTTTCTCTTCATTCAACCATTGAACAACGTCCATAATTTATACATGTTGTCTTCTATCTATGTAAATAACGTATATAGTATATATATATACTGTTTTCCTTGCACTGAAACATTAAACTATGTACAACATACATGCTGCCATTGAATAGCCATTAGCCCACATATAAGGTATCTATATACTACCAATTAATACCTATTGAATAACATACATAAGATATGGATATACGTGTTATTTTCCTCTCCATTTACCATATTGTTTTTCTCTTCATTTAATCATGCAATCAACTCAGACATTCACTCAATTAACAAGGGAATTCATGTTTCTAGTTAAGCATTCACGTGACTAGCTAAAGAGGATGGACAAAATTGATTTAGGATACCAGAATCAGATGGTAACATGTTGTCCATCTTTTCCTTCCATGTAGTTGTTGTCCATGGTTGGAGGCTTAAACAACATGCATAAATTATTTCCTAAAGGTAATAACTAGGAAGATCTATGCATGAAGGGAGCAGCTGCAATTATTGTCATCAATTCTAGTCCAAAGAAGAAGTAAAACTTTGGTGGAATGAAGGAGAAGCAGCTCCTCCATCATCTTTACACAAGTTACTCATTGAAAAGCAGCACATTGCAAAGTTAATTTCCAACAATTTTCCATTACGTTATCTCTTACCATCTTTGTTTAATTAATCCTTTAGCTCCTTACATCATCCATGACAATTCTTATCCCCTAAATATAACAAGTAGTTTTGATTTTGTCTCACTAAAATGATGCACATCTATACTATGAATTGGTCTTACATGTAATGAATTTTATGTCCCTCACATCTACTCCTTCTTAAACATGGTAGTATGAGGTTTTCATACATTCTTGTTCCAAAATAATAAGAACTTCTTTATCTATGTGAAAGCTACCACATAAGGTTCATTCACATGTACAAGTATTATTTCTTGTCCAAAATAATTAAGTAGCTTAAGAAAAAATTTCCCAATTTTGGTAGAAGTTTTATATGCACTTATTAACATGTTGTACCTAAACATATCAACATATAAGTTAGATTAATTTACTTTCTGATTTTTTGTTTACTTGGTTTATATCTTTATGTTTCAACATGAAAATGCTTCCAATTTACTCCACGATAATTTAAAACAAGGTCAACCTTGATCTATCATAAATCCACCCGGTCGAATTTATTTTTGGTCTATTTCTATACCAATAAACTCTAATATTTTTTGAATATCATTTTGCTTTAATACTTCTCTTCAGAATTGCCAAATCATTCAGCGTTGGGTCCCCAATTCACCTTTTAGCAAAATTATAATTTACATTCACCCTAAAACACCAATCACATGACATGAAATTTTATATACACGTGAAAAGAAAAGTTTGGCCTTTTACATATATCCTCTCCTTGAACTTGGATGAGATATTTCTTAAGCACATTTCAGACAGAACCAACCTAATAAATAAGTTATTTTTGATCATTTTCAAATTAAAACCTATAAATTTAGTATATAAACCTATGATGTCATCATGTATTACAAAATTGTGGGGATTTTACTTACAAATTGTTGACAATTATGATGTACGTTCTTCCATCAACTCCTTTAACCCAAGGCTGGAGGTCGCCTCCTGCATCCACAATGTTTACCCCTAATATCTCTGTCAGTATAGGGGTAGTGAATGGTGTACTGGAGCTACTGGATGGTATAGTAGTAGGTACAGAAACTGATACTCATCTGGATGTGCAGTAACATCTACAGAATGTGACGTTTCACTTAGAAATGCACTAGCTTCTCTAAATTATTGCAACCGAAACCTTGGTCGCATCAAATTCTGTTTTCTTTTTGGTGGCATATTTTTAACCTAAAATTAACATTTTATTAAATTTTTTAGTAATAAAACAATTTAAATTCAATATATTGTTATTGCAATAATAGATTTATTCATATAATATTCTATTACAAACATAAATTAATTGCTATCAGCACTTAATGGTAAACCAAAATCATCATCATCTTCTTTTTTTAAAGAATTAGAATCAAACTCAGGCTCCTCTTCAGATCTCTCGCCCTCTTCATCCTCTCCAGGTGAAATGTCAACATATTCATTATTTGGATCATTCAAAGGTTCATTCTCATCATATGTTACATGTACATTTATTTCATAAACTTCTTCCTTAAACGCTTCACTTTCAATCCTCATATTTTCTCATTTTCCATGTAATTCAAAAACACCTTTAGGTTTTACTTTGCATACAGCCAACCAATTTGATTTATCTTATCGTAAGTTGGGAAAAGGGACATAATACACCTAGATCACTTGCATCACTAACACGAATGATTCAAATTGTCTAAATCTTCTTCATTAGTTGATTTCAACTATATTGTACTAGCTATGCACTTTTGTTCCAACATTAGAAGTTGGATCAGAGCATTCACACTTAAATATCACACTCTGTTTTATTGGTAATGCAAGGTACTCAATTTCAAGTATCTTAATAATTTTACCATAGTAATCCATCAATTCTCCCTATATCCAAACTGCACTATTTACTATTGCCATGCTATAACCATGATATTCTATATGAAATTTGTATCCATTAACAAAATACGCTGGATAAATTTTAACAGTTCATAATGATCCTTTCACAAGATCACATATAAACTCATTCTCTATTGGATTTTCTTAGGCCTACACAAAAAACAAGTTATCATATTAAATAGTATAATTTCATCTAATCACTTTGATCTGATAATTGAATCATTTAAATTATTACAATTGAAACTTAGATATTTCTCAAACCATCGAGGAAAGTGTCTTTCAAGTTTTTTATTGATATCATCTTGTATTGTTTCAGGCATTTCTTCCTCTTCGAACTCCTCACTAGTCAAGTCCTCTTCAGTCTCCTGAGGCAGCGCTGTGCTAGAACTCACCTGGCTAGTCCTGTTCTTTACATGAGTCTTCTGGCTGATGTCCTAAAGTTCCATATTATAGGACTTTAGGATTTCAGCATGCCACAAATGGTGGTCATTTAGAAAATCAGGGAGGTAAACGGTTAGTCCACTAAAATCCATACCATAGTGCTCAACAATGGTAGAAACCAAGTACCCCATACCCAAATTGTTGATCCTCTTGCGTAGAGTCGTAATAATATATATGTGGAGGTGCGCACTGGGATGCTGTGATCTATGCACCACAATAGAAAAAGTTCCTTTGATGAGCACTTGTTGGTTTTTGATTTTTCAAAAACCATTTGACACATGAATTTATAAAATAACAAGTGCTTATAGGTTCGTATGATGTTATTATGGGCATTCTTAGCATTGAATCGCTCTAACCCAGTGAGCTCATTCTAATAGCGAGAAGCAAGAAAATCATCATACTGATCAATAATGAAAGATTCGGAGAAACTGTAAATATCACACATGATTTTAATGTTCAACTCATATGTTTGTCCCTGAAACCTGATCCACATTTCCTTAGGGTTACTAGGCTCGAAATAAAGGGAAGTGAAAAATTCGAGAGTGAGCTCCTAGTAGACAAGATATTGGCAGCCCACTGAATTCTTTTTGCTAGGTTCTCTACCCTATATCGCAATTCTAGCCTATCAAGAGTATCAAAATTAAAATATTTTGGGACTACTATTTGTTTAATATTAAGGGATTGGAAACAAATACCTTCCTCCTCTGTGGAGATTGGGAAGGCTGCTCCAAAATATGCCGCTTTGTTCCTTTGCCCTCATCCCGAGACTTGATTTCTTCCCACTGATTGGTTTCGCTTCGCTGACTGCTTGATGCACAGCATACTGGACTGCAAGTAGGTGGAAATTGGAATAAAGTGGGAATTTGAAATTTGGTTAAAGACAAGTGAGAGTGTTTGGAGGTTTTAACCTAGATAGATAAAGTTAAAATGAAGGTGAGTGAAAAATGAAGTGTGAAATGAATACATAGGTAAAAGAAGGGTAAAATGGTAAACATCTTAGCTGAAAATTCCATGGATAGTTTTACCCTGCTACAGGCCACGATCGTGGTTTGCAATATTTTCACCATTTTTTGTATTTTTTCCCTTTTGTTTTACTTTTATGAACATAGATCTAGTCTTTTATACGGAGGCAAACATTGATGATGAATGTTGATACAGTTATTTGACTAAGTCATGTTTTATTAAGCTGCTTGGTTGGAACATCATTATAGCTTTTTGACATAAAAGCACACATTTATGATGCATGTCGATCCGGTTACTCGGCTACATCATGTTCTCAACTGGCTACTAGCTTTACTCATAACCTGAAGGCCAATGGAATAATTATTTATTTAAAATTTGCAAACACACATTTTTAAATTTAATGCCTACCTTATTGCTTTAGTTACTCGTTTTCATGAAAAAATACTAGCAAAGATACTTTAGTTGAAAGACCTAAAATTATGAATGAATGTGACAACTTATAGGGTGATAAACTTGATAAACTAACACTAAATCCTATTTAACTTGCATATTTAGTCAAAGAACCCAGATTACTAATTTCACGAGCTAGTGACTCTTTACAACCTAATAGATTATATTCAAAATTAAATCGATTTCATTCCATCTAAGCTAGTAACACATTCACACAATTCATAATATGCAACCTAAACAAACTATCATACAATATGCAAAATTACACTCAAAGTAAAACAAGATTTCCTTAAGAAGTTCAAGTTCCTACAATTGGCCTCCTTAAGTTTTTCTTCTAAAAAACCAATTACGAAGGGTTTGGTATCTTACAAATATTCATACATTTTAAGGCTATTAAGCCCTTTAAGACCCTAAAAGATTATAAAAATGGGAGGGGGAGGATTTGGAATTATATTCCCTAGCTTTTCTAATGGATTTTCTTCTGGTAACAAGTGTAAAGAATATATCATTAAACCATATACCTTGTTGTTTAAATTTTTGAAGATATGTTATATTAAAAGTGTTCATCTACATTGCATTAGTATATGGAATGAGGCTCATCTATATATATTTAGAGATCTATATAATATAGGTAGAATAGATAAATTTCGAATCAATAAATGAAGGAGAAATTGAATTCTCATTATAGTGTACACTTTGATTTTCTTAGTTATTGAGAGAAATATATAGAAGCTCAGATGGAGAATCAACCTCCTTCATATTAGTTGAGGTTAAAAGCTCTTGTTTAAAAGAAGGGTTATGGTTATCAAAGGCCTAAACCTCATTTATAGGATTGGCATTCACTTCTTGTAGGTTCATATTCTTGACCTCAAGGTAATCTCTACTCTTAAATCTCTTACTAATAGGTAGCCTATGTTTGGTTTCCAATGGTATAAAACAATAACTAAGTCTTAAAATAACAAGCCATCTTTTCCTATTCTCATTATAGGAATTACTTTCGGTATATATTGTTATATATCAAGCATAACAGATAACCTAGAATAGTTCACTCTTTTCATCCCATTTGTTGCCTTATCCAATTTACTAAAAGTATGGTGAGTATTGATATCCATAAAATATTCCTCTCCTTTTAGGAAACTAAATCAATTATCAATTAACATTGAATTAACGAACTTTTTATAGATTAAGTGAATTTGTTAGTGAATGGATCTCTTTTTTTTTTCATTTTAACCCCCACCATGGTATTAGTGAATGTTTTAGGAGATGATTTATTAAAACAAAAATTTTGAGGTAATTTCATTTATATTGTTATTTTTATTGGGTAAAATCATTATAAAATTGCCATTTTCAATGTTTTAAAACCTAAAACATCTACAGTAACATGGTTTCAACTTATTATATCTATACTAAAACGGTTCATATAATGTAGAAAAGAGTAGTACCATATGAATGCCTTATAAAATTTATAATTTAAGAGAGTATGAATTTAATAATTATATACATTAACATCTTTAGTTTAATCCCAGGCAGTAACACTTCATCTCCTTTTCACTTTGACCAACTCAAGAAGAAAGAAAGTTTAAATAGGAGGTTTATCGACTTCCACTTTTTTTTCCTTTAACGTAAATGTTGTCAAAACTTCCTTTTTTCCTATTCTCGTTAACAATACTAGGCAGGATTTCTCCCACTTAATACCAAACCTTATTTTCCTTTTAGATATGGAAATTTTCAATAAGGTTCACTTTACTTCTTCTTTTTCTCCGTCACCGGTTTCTTCTCTTTGATCTCTATTTACACTCAATATCTAACTACAAAGACTATCATGATAACCTTTGAACCTTATTCTAGACCCCTATTAACCTTGAGTTCCCCTTTTTGCAACTTAATCCCTTTAAACCTTATATAACTCCTTCTCCTTATCCTAAACTCATCAAGAATTAGATTAGCTTAAAAGCACTAAACTTAGATGTTTTGATAGTTGAGGCCCGTATGACCACTAGAAATGGCACACCAATTGTTAGGAATCTTGGAAACAAGTTGTGAGTGATAATGATGCTTTTTAATAAACATAAATATATTACTTTAGAGAATTACTCATAAATGTTTACTCCTTTTGTGAAAATACTGCAAGAGGTTGCCAAAAGATGGTTTATTTCATTGATTGGTTTCTTCTATGATAAGAGACTAGCACTTCCTCTAGTTTATTAATGGTTTGTATCAACTTACAAAAACTAAGGCTTCGAACAAATCTTAATTAATGAAAAGGGGATGCTCAAATTGGAGTTTAACTTTAAAAATTCAACTAAGAAAATACTAGAAGCTAGTATTTGGCTTGTAAATGAAAAGCCTATGTTGCTCAAAAAAGGAGACCAAGATTATAAAAAATCCTCTATAAATATAGAAAACATTCTCATTTAGGTGAATATAGACAAAGCTCCTCTAGAATACTGGTCTACAAGTGGTTTAAGTCATTTTACAATCTCAATAGGTAGACCTATTTATATTGATGAGGTAATCATAACCCTAAAGAAAATAAGATATGCAAGGATATATATAGAGGTTCTTTGTAGCAAGTAATTTTTTATAGAATCAAGCTTATGAGAATTGATAAAGATGAGAAACTTGTGGAAGCAAAAATATAATCACACACAACTAAAGACCTAGCAAGGAGGAGAAGGCTAAGATGTAGGTCCTTAATAGTATAACTTTTTGAATCAAGAGAGAGTGATGAGCTTCGTAGAATTCAGAAAAAAGGATTACAACCTAGGATTTAATAGAACAAAAATGGAGAAAACACTAATTATTACTATCAAGTTCTAGAAGAAAAAGAAAAAAATGGAGTTATTTTTAGCAGCACAGGTGGTAAAGGAAATAGGTTAAGTTTAGAGGAACAAACTAGTCAAGTAAAGGAGAAGAATAAGTTAGATACTTTGCGGTAGACATATTCATTCAAAGATATGAATATTGAGGATTATCTAATGTAAATTTAACTACTGAGAACACAACTAATAACAGTGGATCTTTAGTAATAAAGATTGGTTAAGAAGAGACGCCATCCTTTTTTTAAAACCTAACACTAATAAATAATAATGTGCATAAAAGGAAAGGTCCTAAACATAAAACAAAAGGGAAGGATCAATCTCTCCTTCTTACTACTCAATGAATCTTATCACTTGAAATTTGAGGGGTATTAATAACCTAAAAAAGTAATATATGCATTATGATGTTCTCCTCTATAAAACACTATCTTATTTTGGGTTATGGTTCTTTCAAAAAAAATGGATCAAAATTATTAATCATGTTAAGAATTAAAATAGAAGGATCATAATCTCGTGAGAACTTGATGTTATCTAGATTTTTCATTACCCACAATTTGACATACTAATTTATTGTTATGTTTAACTAATAAGATGCTCCATAAGAATGGATATCATGGTAATATATGAAACAAGTATTGAATCCCAAATTAAGGAATTATGAAAAAAAGTTTTTTGGATTTGCAAGTTGAAAAAATAGTACCTTAGATTTTAAAACGGGATTTTTGTTGTACACATCTATCATAAAAAGTGGAAGCATCAAGAGCATTCTTAAAAGTTATAATAAAGAGTTGTTAAATTGAATGGGCAACATAAGTACTGTGGATCTTATATTTAAAGGAAATTTGTTAATGTGGAATGAAAATCAGAATAAAGAGTGACTTTTTAAGAAGAAGCTTGATAAGGCCTTGGTAAATTCTAATTGTCTCACAAGCTTCCCCAATAGTTATACAGGCTTCAACAATCAACTATGCTCAGACCATTGCCCTATTAAATTTTCTCAATAAATTTCAGTTAAAAAGGAATGCACTATTTAGATTCAAGAACTATATGATCTACTCTCCTAGTTTTCTAAAAAGTAAGAAGGAGTTTGAACAAAGAAGTTTAAAGATATGAAGCTCATAAGGGTATGACAAAATTAAGGGCCATTAAGGAAGAATTGAAAATGCTTAAGGTAAATTCTTATAGAAATATTAAGGTAGCTAAGATTGAGGCAATGGAAAAAAGTCAACAATGCTTATGAAAAATTAAATAAATCCTCTAAAGATGAAGACTTTAAACAAACTAAAAGACTAGACCTTATAAGGAACATGAAGACTCTAAATACTAATTACTTCTTACTTAAACAAAAAGGTAGAACCATTTGGTTGAAGGAAAGGGATAGGAACCCTTTGTTATTTCACATTGCAATTCTGGCAAGAAGGAATCAAAACATTATAATATCCTTACAAGCCTCTAACAATTCCTTAACTACTGATTAGGTAAATCTTAAGAATGTTGCTTTGAGTTACTTTAAAGGGCTTATTAGTATAGAGTTTCCCATATCCTTTGCCATTTAGGACATCAAAATATTTATCCCATAAGGTAACATTTAAGAACTTTTTGACTCCTTATAAAGATCCTTCTCTAACTTGGAAATAAAAATGCTCTCTTTAGTTTAGGGTTGGAAAGCACTTAGGCTTGATGGTTTTAATACCAACTTCTTACAAAAAACTTATTCCCTTATAAACAACTCAATCATTTAAACAATTCAAGAATTTTTTTCCAAAGGGGAGAAGTCTTATTAAGATTAGTAATAGTTATATTTATCTTATCACTGAGATTCCTAACCTTTCATCCTTGGTTGTCTATAAACCATTTCTTGTTATAATGTTATTTATAAACTAATTTCTAAGCTACTTATAAATAGAGTTAAGCCTATTTTGAATTTTATTATAATCTGCTTTAAGGAGTTTTTATTAAAGGAAGATCAATTGATGATAATATTCTTATAGCTTAAGAACCATATAAGAATTATCACACAAATATGGCTATTAAAAGTTGTATACTTAAGGTGGACTTTAACAAGTCATTTAACTCTATGAGTTATAATATTGTAACTTCCATTTTGATTTTATTAGGGCTTTCTAGATAGGTTTATATGATGGTTCACTTATTGATTCAGTGTTATCTTTTATTCTATATTGAAAAACAAGACATACTACTTAATTTAAAGGGTCTAGAGAGCTAAGGAAAAAGGATCCTTTGTCCCTTTGCCTCTTTAATATTTGTATAGATGTCCTCTTGAGTATAATGGAAACCAAAACAATCAAGAAAACCTTGCCTAATTTTTATTATGGATGTGAGAAGCTTCTTGTCACAAGTTTATCATTTTTTAATGAACTTTTTCTCCTATGTGGAGCTAACTTTGAATCCACTGATTCATTATAAAGCTTTACAAAATTTCAAGCTCTTATCTGGTCTAAGTAATAATCCAATAATCTCTAAAGGTTATGAGAGGACAGTTAGGCATCATAGTAAATTTTAGTTTCAACCGAAGAGAGCTTCCTTTTAAATTCTTGGGTATCCCAGGGAGAGATTCCTCTTAAATATTTGCATATGCTTTTAACTATAAAAAGACCTAATATAGGATTGCTTTCCACTACTAGAATTAACACAAAAGAAGTTAGGGAGTTCGTGTAATCATGCTCTTTCATTTACTGAAAGGATACAACTTAAAAATGCAGTCCTTAATCACATGCAATTTTTCTAAAGTTCTCATTTGAACATCTCCTCAAATATTATTAAAATATTAAAATATTGATGGGGAAATTTTAAGGACATGTCCTTAATTTAACTAGTGCCAATGTTAAATGGATTAATTTATGTTATCTTAAAAATAAAGGAGATTAAAAATTATATCCTTTAGAGCTATGAATAAGGTTACGCTGATTAAAAGGATTTGGAAAATTCTTGCTAAAAACAAATTGATCTAGGTGAGATAGATCCATACTTACTCCCTTAGAGGTGTAAGTTTAGTGAATGTTCAGTCTAAACAAATCTTCTCTTGCACTCTTAAGAACATGTTATGGTTAAGTAATCAAGTTAGCAAGAATCCAAATGCAAAATTGCAAATGGTAAGGAGACCTAGTTTTGGTTGGACAAATGACTTGATAGGGTCCTCTTTTCCATAATTTAGCTAAAGTAAAAGTAGTCTTAATAAAGATAGTTGGAACTGGCCTATTAATGATTATAAAAGATTTACTTGTATAAGAGATCACTTACCAACTATAGCCCCCAGTCAAGATAAAGAAGATTACAATAATTGACCCAAATATTAATTTAAAACTTTCACTAGCCAACCATGTAAGGAAATGTTAGCTACATCTTTCGAAAAAGTGATATGTTTTTTATCTGGTTTGGTAAGCATTCAATATCCTAAAAACCTCTTTCATTCTTGGTTTAGCTATATTAAAAAAGCTAAAAACCAAGGATTAGATCAAATTTAGCATTCTAGACAAGTTATGTATTTTATAACACTAAAAATGAAGCTCCTAACATTTTTTTCCTTAAATGGATGAACCTTTTACTCTATTTAATGTGTAATGAAACAAAGTTCTAAGACATGGAATAATGGAATGGCCAACCAAGTCTTAGGGATGGTTAAAAGAGAAGCCTAAATTTTTTAAAATGGCTTTTAGTTACCTATTATACGTTATATAAACTAAAAAGAACCACGGGTTGTTTAGAGGAGCAAAACTAGAAGATCAATTATTTTATATAAATAAAATAGCATGGATAAGGGGCTTGATGATGCTAAGTATAAGGAATCAAATATTACCTAGTGCTTAGACCAAGCTTAAAGATTGACATAGAAGAATGTAAGTAGATTTGTCATGGAGTCAGGTTGATTGGTTTGCATTGTTCTTCTATCTATTGGCCTTAATTTTTAATTAAGCACCAAAGATCATAGATGGAAATTCTCCTATAATAGATTTAAATGGCCTCTAATTGTTTAGTTAACTTACACAAAGGATTGTGATGCATTGTCATTTAGTTTAATTTCTTAATTGTCTTTGCTTCTTATAAAATTACTCATGTTTAGGTTGAGTTAATCCCAAGACATACTTATACCATATGTTCTACCTCCCTTGAAGTAAAGCTTTTAATTTGTTTTCATTTTTCATTAAAAAATACTTCCTATTAAGTACAAAAGGTAGAGCCAAGAGAGTTAGCCCTTTAAGTGGGGGATCAAATTATCTAGCAATAAAAATGTCTTTTACAAATATCTAATTAAAAGCTTAAAGTACATGAGATGTGTACCTCCTTTATTTCTATATTTAGAAGATATATAAAATTAGTAAAACTCTTCACAAAATTATTAACTCTCTAACCAACATATTGCATTTGATTTTACAAGTTTTTCTCCATGATATTTTATTTTCAATTTTTTAATGCAAATATACTTTATTGCAAACAAGTAATACATTGATAAAGAGAGCATTATCCCCATGAAATTATGTTTATAAAGTATCGAAATTCTAAAGTTTAGTTTTATTTAAAAGTAAATTGATGTATTTGAATAAAGGTTTACAATTTAAAAAAATAGTAAAGAATGTATAATGATTAACAATCACTATAACAAGATTCTAGGACCTCTAATTTCATAAAAAATAATCTAACATAATTTTTTATTTTATTTAATTAATGTCTATTCCCTATATTCCTAGTGAATTACCACCCCAAGGTAATTACTAATCTTTTTCACGCATTAATAACATATTATAATAAGCAAGTTAACTATAATTCTATCTTAACTATGAATATGTATGATTCATTAAGCATAAGAAATTCATAGTACTGTACACAATTTTATTGATTTCTTTGTATTAGGATAATGATACAATATTTCGTTCAATGTCTAATTTAATTATTACTTCGAAATCTTAAATTAAATGGAAAATAATTCAATTACCAAGTAGAAAATCACATGCATTGTTTATAAAATGAAATATTTAAACTTGTCTCTTTAATTGCTTAACTAACAACTTGTTTCATCAACGACAGTATCGAGTTAGCTATTCAGAATTGCAACTCACATAGTCTAAGATTCTAGTATTGGTATATGTAGTAAAGCACGACAATCTCTGTAGTCATACATCTATATTCTTCTTGTCAGACTCCTTGAAAAGGTGTGCTTGTATGCTTTATTCAATTTTGAAATGAATTATTCAATTTTTTAAAATATACAAATGTAATAAAATATCATTTTAATTAAAACTAGGCAAATGCAAGTATTCACAATTTAATTACAATGTAGCCTTAGAAGATCTAGACTATCATAAAATTAAATAATATCTTAAACTTAATTTTGGTCATGATTTAAGAAATAATAAAAATTAAAGAAAATTAATATTGATTTTCTTCTAAGATTCTTATAAGATTCTTAGTAAGGACGTCATCTAAAAAAGTAAATTTACCCTGATCACAATCAATTTTAATTATTAAAAGAAACCAAAAGAAAGAAATAAATAGAATGGTAAATAAGAATTCAAGGTTGTTAGAGTATTTCATATTGACTAAACATCAAAATATTAAAGGGTTTATAAGTAATAAGGGTCAACTATTTATACAATATAAGGGTTTAATGGTAAAATATTTGGTTAGTTGATACGGGGAAAAAAACAAGTCAGAAATAAAAAAGGATAGTAATATATTAATAATTAAATTAGCGATATTTTTATATGCCTTTTTAAAGTAATACTTTATATCGCTAATATGGCAAAGAATAAAAATCATATTTAAGGTAATACTTTATATCTCTAATATAATAAAAAATAAAATTTATTTTTATTTTTATTTTTTTACTATATTCATTATTATTTTTTATCCTAATTCTTCCAAAAATACACCTTAATTTTAGCGTGTTAGATTGAAAAGCAAATGACCGACAACGCGCCGCACCCAACTTTTCTTTCACAAGACATAAATTTGTGGATGCAATATTTTAAGGGAGTAAACTTTTAGTAATGGCATGCGCGACAACAAAAGGGCTTTTATAAGATAGGTCGGATATTTCATTTTTCAGCTCTACAAATCTCTTCTTGTAAAACATTCTTAAGAAAGAAAGCATGATACAGTACAAAGTTAATTCTCGCAAGATTGCACGATCCATGTGAGAAAAATGTAATAAGATCATGTAGCAAAGTTAATGACACGACGAAACTGTAATACTGAAAACAAAACATTATGAAAGATACTATTAGTAGTTTACCTTAGTAGTCTATAATAAAGAAATGCATAACAATCATAAAGCAAGTTGTAAATTAAGACAAAATAAAGAAATGTTATAATTTAATTAGTTTAAAAGCAAATTTTCTCAAACTACCAAGTTTAGAAAACAACATGAAAATATAAGATGAGTGCTTTTTTGAAAAATGAACCATGCATTCTAAAAACTTTTGTTTGGTACAAACCTACTTTTGAAACAGTAAAATGATTGTAATATTAATCCCAAACGCATATGTAGCTTTTCTGAAAAATATTAGTGTTTCTCATAAACTAATGAATTTTGCAATATTTTTAGATATAATTACCAATTGGTCAATTGCTCTTATATATACAACACTTCTTTCTACAAAAAAAAAAAATCAACAATAACACCAAACATAGTCAAGAGCATATTAATGTTTTCATATTTTGATTAAGTAATGGACTCTTAAACAATGAAGAAGGTATTTCTTAAAACAAATTTCTCAAAATATATTAAAAAAAAGAACTTGAGAACAAATTGAATCTTTCTTCAAATTAAAATGCTTACCTAGCAACATATTGACAATAGTAATACTAGTCACAATAAGATTGCTCTCATTATTCAATCGTAAGCTTAACTAATATAAATAATTATAGAAAATAATTTATTTGAAATATATTGGTGTTGTACGCAATAATAACTTATTTTATTTTGTAACCATTTTCCATAAGACTAAACATGATTAGTTTATTACTTGCATTATTTTTTTTACTATTTTCCTTATTTAATATTGATAGATTTGATATAATTTAGGAATACTTTGATTAAACCTACAAATTAAGAAAAATATATAACGTTTGTTAGTAAAATTTAAATGTATAAGGTTGATGTAGTAAGTGAATACACTCAACAACGTAAACCACTTGAGATGACTTTAAAATCTTCATATGAAAAATATTTTGTTTACTGTACTGGTTTATGGCTTGTTACCTTCTCTTATGATATCAAAATCTTAAATTGTATTAAATATTAATGCATTCACAAGTAATTTCATTCTCTGCTCTCCAGTTTCTTGTCATAATTTCCTTCGTTTTCTCATATCCATTTATGCAGGTAATAGTGTTGAACACATTCTGCAAGGAGATCAGTTTGTTAGGGTTTGAACTTCTATAACCAATTTTGATGGATCATCGAGTCCGAGTGAATGTGCTCAAATTTTATATTGATAAAGGCTAAAGGTAAAG